>PVJX010032327.1:0-20515 GCA_004027295.1 Dolichotis patagonum | reverse complement strand
CTAAATCTAATTTAAAACCTTGGCAAATATGAAACTTGGAAACTCAATTTGAGATTCATTCCAGCGTGCTCCTGCTAGGGTCCGTGTGGTTCCTTAGGCAGTTGCTCCCTTTCCAGTTGTACGTGTCTCCTGCCTGCTGCTCACAGCCCATTTAGCAACTCATTTTCAGTTTTGTTTTCTTAATTTTTTTGGACTGAGAGTCATGAGCTTCTTCCTTGTTTCTTGCAGTGCCTTGAAATCTGTCTACCTATTGCTTAATTTTCTTTGAGGTATGATAACTGTTAATTTTTTGCTGTTCTTTTCTGAAATTATTTTTATAAAGACTGTATAAAAATAAGTTTTATACATATGAGTCAACTATAAACATAAACAGAACAAACACCTGTTAGCTCCTACTCACATCAAAAACAAAACAAAACAAAACAAAACAAAACAAAACAAGCTTCCCCAATTTTTGAGGACTCTGAAAACCCATTCCAGATTCCATTCTATTTCTATTTACTAGATTCACTCATCAAACCCATCACTAAGTTTGCTTTTTCTTTATTATTTTATTTTTATTTATTTACTGTACTGGGGAGCAAACTCACAGCCTCGTGCTTGCCTGGCAGGCGCTTATGCCACTAGCTCAATCCCCGACCCTGAGTTGACTTTTCAAAAAATATACTTTCAATCCACGTTGTTGTTTTTCTAATAGAATGTTATTTGATTTTACATGATTTTGAACTTTACAAGAATGGCATCACACCAAATATTCTTTTTTTCCTCTGGCTGTTTGTTTCTGAGATTTATCCATTTGAAGTATGAAGGCATAACTTTTTCCATACTAAGTACTACCGTATTATGAGACTATATCACAAGTCATTTAGCCGCTCGATACCTTACATTTGTATGTGTAGTAAACACCTTGAATATATCATTCACTATTCATTTTCTGTCTCCTCTGGCCGCTTTAGAGTACAGTGATGCTCTGAAGCTCAGGTCTGTATTCTCTAGCTTCCTCTATGTTGTTCTAAGTGAGAAACTTGGTTTTGAACATTGCTGTTATAATACATCTTGTGTATCAATACATTTTCTCTTATATAATCCAGAGTTTATTAAGAGATCTTGACATTTTTTTAAATAAATATTTTGTTTCATGTTTGGTTTTGCACATCATGCTGTTTCCCTTTACGTCGTCTGTACTTCTCACAGGTGTTGCTCCTTTTCACTCGGGACATCATGTATCCATGTTAGATCACAGTTCGTGCCCCTGGACATGAGTTTAGAGAAAGAGGAAGTTGTAAATCCATGAGAGGGCTCTCACAATCCCAATTTCTGTTGTTAAAGTGGAGAGACCTTTCCCATTCTAGATTCCTCTACAAAATCTTTAGAGAAACTAATGTCCAATTGCTCTTCAGTTAGTTGGAGAGAGGATGGGGAAATGAAAGGCAGCTGGACAGCAAGTGCTTCACTGATTCCACACCCCTCATGTGTGGAGTTCTTCGGGGGGCTATCTGCTGCGTTTCAACACAGTTTAATACCTCAGTGGATTCTGCATTAAAATATTTCTTAAAATGTGCTACACAAATTTCTATGACTCAGTGATTAAAGATATTCTCTTGCCTTAGACCTATCATCTAGAATTGATGTGAGTTTCAACATCTAATCAGGCTTCTATCAAAAGAAAACAATGGAAAGTCACATAAAGCAAATGCTGTTATATTCCAGGTGTTTCCAGAAGCAAGCATGCCTTTTTATTTCTATTATATTGTTTAGACTCAACACATAATTAAAAATTATTATATTTTTAAAAATTCCTACTTAGTATCAATAGCCTTTTTCCTCTTACAATATCAGTAAGAGTTCAATTCCTTTTCATGTAACTTTATGTGTTAATTGTCTCAAGAAAATAAATACATTGCTGCTGAATTATTTATTTAGGAACATTTTTATGCATATCAAAAAGATTACTGGTCCTTTTCCCCCTCATGAATGAGTCTAGAAGTCTCCTTTAATATGTTTGATCTTCTGTAGTTTTAAAAGTGAGCATGAACTGTTTGATATTTTACTAATTATTCTTGCTAGGAACATAAGAACACCCTAAACCCCACTGGTGACTGTCACTTGGGACTTGCTGTTAAGCTGTTAAAAAGCCATCTAAACACTTATGAACAATGATAGTTACATTCTGGTCCTAATTTCTCTGGTTAGGTCTTTTGTTAAGATGTGTCCTCACAAAACCCAGAACACTTTAAATGTTATTTTGCATGAGGGAGGTTTCCTTCCGGAGTGCTAGAATGGTTGTTAAATTTTTACAGCTCTTATTTCCAAATCCATTGAGAGACTTCTCTGATTTTAATATAGCCTTGACGCTGAGGAATAATTTCTAAATTGTTCATAGGAAAATGAACTCATTTAATCTTTTCTTTGAAGTAAAATTAACATAACAAACATTTTTTACTTTATAGATAAAGATAAAACAAGATTTCATAACAGAATAATAGAATAACAGTAGTTCATACATTACATAAGCACTGGTTTTTCACACAAAGCCTTCATACTGAGCTCTATCCCCCACAGCCCTTTGAAATTATTTTTTTAAGACAGGGTATTCTTAAATTGTGCACAGACTTTAGATTCTCCTGCCTCAGCCTCCCAGAATGTCAGTATTACAGGCACACACAGGTGCACTTCCAGTCTTGAAGGGTATTTCTGTAGGTGTAACATTCTCCACCACCCAGCCTATTACAGAGTCCTTTAACTCAGTAGTATAATCTTTGTTTGTTACAAATTCAGTTCCTTTACATATTCATTTAAAGTTATTTACCTTATATATTTATTTTTGGCTCCATGAAAAGATTTTATTTTTGTCTTTAATTTCCTACAGTTTTATTATTATATATTTAGTTCACTATTATAGGCTGTTTTGTGTTTTGCTTGTCAAATAATTCTAAAATCAGATGTTTGATAATTTTCATTAGTTTTTGATGACCATCACCCATTATTCAAACATTTCTTTTTCCCACATTCTCACTTTTCTCTCTTAGAGTTCCTATACATAGGGTTTATCCTTAAGATTTTTCAGTAGCATACACATTATAATTGTTTCCTCTGTGCTGATTTCTTGTGTTTTCTTCTGGCTTATCCCTGGTCACTAATTCTCTTATCACTGTTATTTGCTAGTAAATACATTCATAAAGTTTCAAATTTTCAGTATAGTTTTGTTTTTAATTTTGGAAATTCTATTTGATACATTCAAAGTTTTCAGCTCTTGGCTTTGTACACTTTTAGTCATTTTATTTATTTCTTGGAACAGAAGAACCATGACCACTTGAATTTCTGTGTCTGAAAAATCTATTATTTGTGAACACATGGGACCCATTTAGTTGCTTTTTGTTTCTTAGTGATTGTGTTCACATTCTTTTGTATCTTCAAAATCACAGCCATTAACAATTCATGTGAGTTTGTGAAGAAAGGAAAATCAAACTTTCATATAAATGAAAGATCATTTGAAATCTGCTCTTCTGATATTTTCCTCCCCCCAAAAAGAACATTTATGTCTGTCAGTGGCATGGTAGCACTTGTTGACTACATGGGCAAAGTAGGATTATGAATTACGATAAGCTCATCAGTGAGCAAAACGATTTCCTGGGGTTCGGTAACTTCTAAGATGGCCTTGGGATCACGCGTGTGTGTTTCCAATCCAAAGCCTGGAGAGTCAGTGTGACGAGCCGCTCCTCTGCTGGCCTCTGCTCTGTAGTTGTCCTGCTCACCTGTGTACTGTCCAAGTCACTGATCAGCTTCCATATTTCTCCTCTGCTCCCCTCAGAACTGCCAAATCTTAGAGAGAAAAATGAGTTTTATTTTTCTTGTAGTCCATTAATCTCTACTGCCTTGCGAGTACTGCATTGTCTTTATATTTGTATTTCTTTTTTTTTTAAATTTGAGGCATGTGAGGTTTTAATCCACATTTCTTAAGTCTACTCGTGGAACTGGAGTTCTGAGTTAATAATTTAATATCCCCTTGCACTATGATTTAACGTAAGTATGGTATGCATATATTTTCTAGTGGAATACTGAGGTTATCAACTATAGGTCCCATTGGAATTCAGATGTGTTCCCTCGCCTTAGTTATTTTCTCATTATTGAGACAAAATACTCAACACCTAACGTTAAAAGATGAGAAGTTTGTTTAGATCAGTTTGTAGAGGTTTCTCTCTGTCATCAGCTGGCTCCGGCAGATGACAAATAGGCATTGAAGAGGAGAAAAATGTTCACAGTGGGCAAAAAGTAGTAAACAAGCAAGGGATGACCACAGATTTTCTATCCCTTCTATCTTAACCGGTATACTTAGGGTTAGTATCACTCACACCTTTAACCTAGTGCTCTTGATCCCAACATTGCACCGTGAGTCAATCCTAGTGACACACACTTTAGATCTGTCCACTGCTAAGACAGGCCGGCCTATGACTGCATGAGGCTTTGGAGGGACATCTAGACACAAGTCATAAGATTCTTCAAAATTCATATGTTTAATCTTGAACCCAGTACCTAATAATGTGACCGAATTTGGAGACAGATTTTTGAAGAGGGAATTAAGTAAAAAGTAGGCTTCTATTGTGGACCTTAATTTTATTTTATTTATGTTCTTGTAAGAAATGAAAATTTTTACACATAAAGAAATACCAGCTACATACACTCACAGAAAAAGACAATGTAAGGACACAGGAAAAAATAAAATTGTAGGCACCTCAATCTTGCATTTCCAGCCTCAAAAAATATAGGAAAATAAGATTCTGTTGCTTAGGTTGCTCAGCAGGTGATATTTGGTTTTGGCAGCCCTAGGAAACTGATAAAGATTCCTAAAAAGAGTAACATCTTTGTTTTGTCTACAAAACACTTATACAATACTGTTCACACATACAGTAACAATGTGTTTTAGTGTGCTCACATCTCAAAATGCGGATACAGTGATCAACCCAGCACATGCCATTGACAGCTGAGGTGTCAGGCTCTCACTCGCTTCTGTTTGCTTTTCCTAGCATCCTGACTGGGAGCTATATTCTCAAGAACAGACTTCAGGAAGACTTGCAGTAATCTCGCAAGGGTCTGAAATGTGTAGAAGGAAGGCTCTTCCTGCACACAAACTGAAACCCGAGGCAGAGTTTCACGGCAGCACTTTTTCAGGTTTTTGAACAGAACACGCACCACACTTCTCAGTGAGCCAAACCCCCATTTTCATTTCACTCTCACCATAGACACACGCCTTCTTCCTTGTAAACTTGGAGTCCTGAAAATCATAATAATAGATCAGTGTGCACAGCTCCAATGTTTGCTTTGTATTTCTCTTGTGTCTTTGGATGCAAAAAATATTTTCATGCTATATTTAATTTTAGCTTTATGTTTCTGGTTTTCACTTTTAATATTTTATTTATCATTGCTGTCTTTTGCACACATAGGGTAATGTATCGAGAGTAGAAACAGATGGTGAGATCTTACTCAGAAGTCCAACAGAACTGAGTTACTCTGCCTAAAAGACTGGCTTATGAGCTGCTACATGAGAATTTATGTATTACTTTAGGTGTATGAAAGAATCCCCCCCCCCCAATTTTTTTATTTAAAAGAAAAAAAGACACAGGAGAGGAAAACAAAAAGCAAAAGACACAAACCCCAAACAATAATAGTATAGGTTTTCAAAACAAGATAAGAATTTAACAACAGTTGCAATATTGCATATTATTAACTTCAAAAGAGTTGTTTAGATTACCAGATATAGACATACAAAATTGATCTAATCATATGAGTATTAACTATTCTTTTCCAAGAACTAATAAAATTAGTAGTGTAGTCATTTTAGATATCTTATGTATATATACAAATTTATGTCTTTTTCCTCTTCCTTTCCTTTTGTTTTTATTTTTTTATTAATTTTATTTAAAGAGAAAAAAACCCAACCAAACAAAACAGCAACAATACAGAATTCAAAAGGGAAAAAATAAAAGAACAACAAGAAACAAAAAACAAAAATGAAAACTCTAAGAAATTGCCACTTGATAAGTTACATACTGTCATCATTGGAAATAGTTGTTCAAGTTACAAAATCAAAGCATACAAAGTAGACATTCAAACAATGAGACTGTTAACAGTTCTGCTCAACAAGCTAGCAAAAACAGTAATATGGTCATCCATCTTACACACTTAAACATACATGCAGTTATATCCTTTAGAGCACTTTCTTTTCCTCTCTTTTTTACAGCAGGAATTACGCATTTTGGATTTTATTATTCCTACAGTTCTTATTACTTTTTACACTAGAGACACAATGTGATATTTATAAATAGGATTCTTATTTATTTCACTAATGAGGATAGTCTCAAGTTGTCTCCATTTCCCTATGAAGGCCTCAAGATCATCTTTTTTATAGCTGAGTAATATTCCATTGTGTAAAAATACCAAATCTTTTTCATCCACTCTGCAATTGATGGGCATCTTGGTTGTTTCCAAGATTTAAGTATTACAAATTGTGCTGCTATAAACATGGGTGTGCATATATCACTGTGATATGAACTTTTCTGTTTTTCTGGGAAAATACCCAGGAGGGGAATAGCTGGGTTGAATGGAGCTTCCAATCCTTGTCTTCTGAGAATTCTCCATATTGATTTCCATAGTCGTTGCACCAGTCTGCACTGCCTCCAACAGTGGAGCAATGTTCCTTTTTCCCCACAGCCTCACCAACATTTGTTATCAGTTAATTTCTTGATGCCAGCTATTCTTTCTGGTGTGAGATGATATCTCAATGTTGTTTTATCCTTTCCTTCTTTCTTCCTTTCCCCTATTCCAGTTACATTTCCTCTTTGAGCAGTTTCTTTTCCTTACGCAGTATTTATTGTAGATTTCAGATCATATTTGCTCTTCCAGTTTCTTACATTAGAGAGACAATGAGGTATTTACACTTATGAGTTTGATTTATTTCATTTATGAGTATGGTCTCAAGTCATGTCCATTTAGCTCAGTGCAATCTTTCTTTATAGCTGAGTAGTACTCCATTGTATAAAAATACCACATTTTTATCCATTCCTCAGTTGATGGGCACTTAGGCTGTTTCCAAGATCTGGCTATTACAAGTTGTGCTGCTATAAACATGGGTGCACATATATTACTGTGGTATGATGCTTTCAATTCTTCTGAAAAAATACTCAGAATCCAGATATCTGGGTCAAATGGGACCTCTAATCTTAGCTTTTTGGGGAACCTCCAGACATTTCCACAATGGTTGCACCAGCCTACACTCCCACCAACAGTGCAGAAGAGTTCCTTTTACTCTCAGCCTCTCCAGCATTTGTTGTTGGTAGTTTTCTTTATCCTGGCCATTCTTTGGGAGTGAGATGGAATTTGAGTGTGGTTTTAATTTGCATTTCTCTAATGACAAATGTTACAGAATATTTTTTCATATATTTATTTTCCATTTGTATTTCTTCATTTGAGAATTGTGTATTCATCTCAGATGCCCATTTTTGTATTGGGTCTTTGAATTTTGGGGATCTGATTTTTAAAAAATTCTTTATGTGGGCCAGATAGAAGTCCTTTGTCTGAGGGACAGTGGGCTGAGATTTTTTCCCAATTCATGGGTTTTCTTTTTGCACTCAGTTGGAAATTTCTTTTAACATGCAAAATCTTTTTAATAAGACGAGATCCCAGTTATTGATTCTGGGAAGTATTTTCCATGCAGTTTGATACTTGTTCATGAACTCTGCCTACATCTAAGTTGTCGAGATTTCTGCCCACTTTGTTTTCCAGCAGATTTAGTGTTTCTGTTTTAATATTTAGATCTTTGATCCATTTTGACTTTAGTAAATGGTGATATACTTGGGTTTAGTTGTAGTTTTTGGCATATGGAAAGTCATTTTTTCCATCACCACTTATTAAAGAGGCTACTTTTCTTCCAGTGAACATGTTAAAACATCCAAAATTTAATTGCACATTTGAAAAGTTGATACTATCAAAACTGTTTTTAATGAACAATAAAGACTCAAATTTAGTTTTTTGTTTTTTGGGGGTTTTTGGTAAATTTTTTTTCCAAAAGTGTTAGTGCTGAGACAGAATTTAATTTAGTTTAAACTAATTGTTTTCAAAGAAGGACAATGTTTCATTCTGGAGACATTTGGCAGTATCTGAAGACATGTTCAGTCTCATGATTTCACTTGGAGGTGCCCGTAACTCCAAGAGAGTAGAGGACAGAAGTGCTAGACAATGCTGGTGCCAGTCAACACTGTGAAATGCCAATGTTCTGACAAAGAATGTAATCCAAAATGTTACTAGCACCAAAATAGAGAAAAACAGTTTTAAACTTGTAAGAAAATATTCAACATTGTCAAATCAAAAGTTGTACATATTTGTAATCTGTAATATGATATAATTTAGTAATGTTTGAGTTGCAACTCCCATGACTATGTTGAGTCTGTCTGTATATTTCTCGCATAGGTTTTACTATGATTAATAGTAGATACATATCAATAAAAGGACCAGCTCCGTGTCCATGAGACTGAGTGCAGTGAAGCTAGTAGATCATGTCCTTAATTTTTTCTAGCACTACTCCACTGGCATAACGGGTCCCTGAACAGAATATTATTTGGAACCATCAGCAGTGTGAAAAAAAAATACCCACCCCTTTTCATAGTACTTCTTTTGTTCTAAACTAAAAATGTTAATTTAGAACAGAGTATATAAACATTATTTTAGAGCACATATATTCTGGGTAGCTGCTGTCTTCTCATGCTTCTATTTCTCATGCTTTCACATTGTATAAACCCATATTCTAATCTTAAAACCTGTTTGAGTTTCCCTAAAAGAGTTCACTCTAGAATATTAAAGGGCTTAAAGGAGGAGTTTATTTTGGTTCATGATTACAGTGTGTGGAGGGCTGGCCCCAGGCAGCAGCAAGCCCCTTGGTGCGGCCCCCTGCAGAGGAAAAGATGCTCACAGCACTGGCAGCTCTGAGGCAAGAAAGAAAGGCACGCATCCTTCCAGGTCACGCTCCCAAGGGCCCGCCTCCTCCTACCAGAGCCTGCCTCCGAATAACAAGTCAGCTATACTGCCTCCATGGTTTAGCCACCCTTTGAAAGCCCTGCTGATGAGCACAGGAGGCTGGTAGGGGATATCTGGATGTAACACACACACACACACACACACACACACACACACACACACACATTTTTCCCCTTAAATCTCTTTTTGCCCTGCCACCTGCTAGTTCCAGTCATGCCCTTCTCTCAGCTGCCTCTCTATACAAATGCCCAGCTTGTTTCTTTCTCCACTAGTTTTCAGGAACCTTTTCCTACTCTATTCTCTGTTATGCAGTTCTAACCCAGTTCTTGCCTTCCAAATTGCACAATCATACAGATTTCTATTTTCTTTTGTTTTTGGAATAATGCATTGATTTAGGATATTCATGTACAAACTTTAATCAAATAAAATTTATGTCCATTCTAAGAAAATGTCAGCTCTAAAAAAGAAAACTCTTTAACAAAAATCTTATTTTTTTCTAAAATAGAAAAGGGATCATTTCAAGAAAAAGCCTAAGGGTTTGTAGAGATTACATATGATCATTTTGACTGTGGAAGAGAAAAGTCAGGTGATATGTACACTGACTTCAAAAAAAAAGGAGGCTTCATTTTCTTCACAAACAAATCTCGAAAGAAATTGATTGCCTGGTGACAAAGAATACACTGAAGCTCACACGGCTAACCATCAGGATTAAGCGAAGGCAATCCTAAACACCACAGGAAATGCTCTATACAGATATTCCCAGCATATTCCTGATCCTGGAATAGATACCAGCTTTAACAAATGTAACAAACACCCGACACACAGACTCACGCAGAGGAACCACACACACCTACAGACATAGACCAAACACGAATGCACACACTCCCCAACCATAAACAAACTTCCTTGAAGTGAGACTGCATCTTTGCTGCTTACCATTTTTTCTTTCCATATTAACACCACTGACTATGCCATCACCTTGATAATTCTCTGCCGTATATTTCTATTACACAATGGCTCACAGCGTTGACTTAGGTATTCTGCTCCTGGCTTCCCTCCATCCCTGGCTGGGCTGGTTATCTGTGGAATCCACTACCGTGGTCTGTTCACTGTATGGCTGCATCTTTCCTGCCACAGGCATGTCTCTTCTCAGGCTGACATTCATAAAGGTGGCCAGTGCGTTAAGTGATATTTCTATTTTACTTCTGTTATATTGAAAATAAAGCCAAATAGATTGTTTTGCTTTGCTTTTTAAAAAGATTTGTGTACTTTTATCCAAGTATATAACTATATTCCTTATTTTTTAAACAAAACAATGTTATAGCCAGCAAGAATGGCAAACATAGTATCCTAACCATCTGCTACCCCATAACTAAAGAAGGTTAAGTGACTGACATGAGTATGAGGATGAAATCATGGCTGACAGAATAAACTGCCCATCTATACAGTATGGCCATTTAGTAAACTGGTGGGGATGAGAACAAACACTTTCCAAATACTAAAAATTAAATTGAATCAGTTTCTATCAAGGCATGGAGGGTTTTGATTGGACTCCATGTTACTTCTTGCCATTTCAAACAGAGTGATGTCCCTGGTTGTGATTTAACTCATGTAGTTCTTTCTACTTGCTATCCATAATTATAAATTTGCCATATTTATTTTGCAGAATTTCTTATCAGTATATTGCTGTGATGTAATCTCTCCCAAAGTGAGTATCCGTTAGTTATTTTCCAAACTGTCTCTGAGCACACAGGAGCTGCAGAGATTTTTTTTTTAATCAGAGCAGAGTCAATTGTTTAGGTTCATCATTCAGGCTCTGAGCACTTGACCTTGTCCCATTTCAAGGGCATTAAAATTACTCAGTGCCATGATGCCTGCCTCTAGCCTGACCAAAACAAAAGAGGAGAAAGTACAATTCACCAAGGTACTGGTAAAAAGCACGCAACCCATTTATGGCCCTAAATATAAAGTAGTATTTGGGTTTCATAAGGCAATTTTTGATTAGGCAAATCCCTAGACTGATATTTATTTTGCCGCTTAACTCTGACCCAAATTATTAGTTCTCAAATGACTGCTGATGAAAAGAAACTAAATGTGTTTTTCCATTATATCCACTCAGGCTAATTTGAATTTGTTTCCTTCCTATATTGTGAATTTAGCTGAAATTTTCAGCCCAGTATCTTAAACACATACAGCATTTGCTGTAGATCACTTTTAAGTTTTCTTTAGTAGGCGACAGTTTTGGCTACTACAATCCTTACCTTAGGCAATTTCTGATGTTCTAAGGAAGGCTGATCCAACAATTTGTGGAACAGATGTTATTTTCAAATATAGCTTAGAAAAAATTTTAATATCTAGGACTGAGGCATTATGCTTTGGGCTTATAGACTCATTGTGATTTTAAAGGCGAGAATATTTTTATGACTTTATTTTTATAGATCCATTTAATTATATATGCATAAGATTCTTACAACATGGTTTTTTTTGGAGAGAGCATTGTAAAGTTTTCAGTGTGCCTTCAACTTCCTATAGCATTAACAATATTATAATTATAGTGAAATCACTCTGCTAATGTAACTACTTCTTTAAAATATTGCATTTAGAAATAAAATTGTTTTCATGGGCAATTCATACCACTAAATTCTCATTTTAGTAATAGATATTGAATAAAGTCCATTTGCTAATGTTGAGTTTTACACACATAACTATTCTTGTGCAAAAATCAAATTTTATATTAAAAATATCCTCTTACATTCACAGTTACAGAAAAAAACCCCTATAAATATGAATAGACTCTAAAGATGTGCATTTAAATAAAAATAGAGACCAAATAGTGACCTCTGTTTTCTCTCTTACAGACTTTGTATTCCAAGCTATGTTCTGATATAGAGTTGGTGGCTAAAAGAATTTCTTCTGTTGAACTACAAACAGAGGACCATAAAAAGAGGCATATAGTTGTCCTGTGTCTGAATAGTTTTGTCTAAAAATATAGTATAAAAAGCAGGCTTGCCATGCATAGTTTTAAAATCTGTGACAAGACAACCAATGGAAGTCCACTTCAAATATCTAAATATTTTATATATGTATATGTATATATATATATATGGAATTAACTGATGAACTGATAAATAAAATGTATTATATTCTCATACCTTGTGAAAAAAATTCTTGACAAAATAAAAAATATGTGTAAAACGCTAGATTTTATGTCAGTAAAAGCAAAATGCTTGGTGTGCAGAATTTCACATGAAGTGCTGATTGAAATACATGTGGCCTCAAAATTGAATAAAATGATACTGTTGAGAAACAAATTCTGTTTTATTGTAAGTACAATAGACAAAAACAAATTGTAGTGTTAGCAAGCTTACCAGTAAAAATTCTTTGGGAGAATACTGTGTTAGAGACATATGTATTTCAAGTGATTCTAATGAGGTCAGATTTTTTTGATGTAGTCTTATTTTATTTTGTTTGAAATATATAGAAGTTATTTGACTATGATTTTTGGACTTGGGTAAATATAGATCTTTAATCACCAGAATTGCATTAAAATTACAGATTTAAGATGTTCATGCTGAGATGAACAAAGGGATCAAGACTTACTTGGGAGAAAGTAAATCTGTCTTTGCTACCATGCCTAAGCTTACACAAGAAATTTTTCTAACTTTTTAATTGGCATTTTAAAAATCTCAGTCTTCTGTTTATATGACAGGGTTGAATCAGTGCAAGTTCACATCAATGTCACTTTAAATTCTGTGTTTTTAAAATGGTGGATTTTGAAAGACTCTATCAACTTACATACAGCTAAAGAAGATGCACCAGATTTGTGGCTGGTCATTATTACACATTGGATATTCATGTTTTAATAAGAGCAACATTTTGTTATTCCTGATATGTTGGGAAAACCCGACCAGATTTATTTTGTTTACTTCTTAAATCAGTACATGAAAAACACATGTTCTTATTTTTATAATTAACTCTAATAAGATTTGCTGTAATCTTTGTAATTTATTTACACTTTAGTTAGTTTATGTAAGTAGATTTCATATTAGCTTTTGGAATAGATTCATACAACTTACAGTTAACATTTTAAGAAAACAGCTGCCAAACTGAAGCAAGTACAAGTTATGACTCAGATTACTACCAAAAGTAGAGAAGAAAAATATCTTTTATATATATGTGTATATGTACATATCTATGACTTTAAAATTAAATCATACATTAACCTCTTTTTTACAACCTCCTCATGAACCATTCTCATGTTTCTGATTTTCTGGAAGAGGCTAAACTTTAATTGTGAAGTACCAATGTAATCCATGCTAAATACATCCTTTTAATCTGTGTTTGTGAATTAAATGGATTTATTATTAAAATATAAGTAGCTTCAATAATATCTTATGATTGAACATAAATGCTATGAGTAAAGATGTGTGACTCTGTGTAATAAAATATAGAGTACAATAAAACAGGCGCAGTGTGCAGGGCAAAATAATGTGCTTCAAAAAGCATTTATCACTGACTACAAAGCTGAGTTATTAAAGTTGAGATTGTAGGAAGCTATAATCCATAACTTTGACTGTAGAAAAAAAGAAGTGATCATTACTATGAATATTAAAATGAGAATAACTGCAAATTATAAAGTCTTACAGGTCTGGAAGTAGAAATACGGTAAATATCATCTAGTCATATAATTGTGTTGCTTTAAGGAATCCAACTACCCTGATTCCCTCATTTTATATATGCAGAAATTGTAAGCCACCAAAATTAACCGACTTGCTCAAGGTCACAGGATCTGTTAATGACAGTTTAAAATTTCAAAATAAAGTATTTTGACTCATATCTGTGATCTTTCAACTGTACCAGACAAAGAGTATTATAAAAGGTTGTAGAAAGTACAAATACCTAAAAGCAGATATTGTCAATAGACAAAAATACTTGAGGTTTTGCTACTTAGTGACTTAAAGACCTTGGTAAGTTTTATTATCTTCCTTTGCCTTATTTTATAAACTATAATATCTTGCTAGTATAGATTATGCTTGGAAGAAATTTTATTAGAAATAAATGATTTATATAAATACATAACACAATGATTGGCATATGGTAAGCACGGATTAAATACTTCTTGATATTGAATATTATCATTTTCTTAGGTCAACATGCTAAAAACTTGGGTAATTAAAAGTAGCTTGTCAAGGCAGGGGGTTTATCTCAGCAGCACAAGCCCCTGCCTGGCAAGCATGAGATTATAAGCTCGATGCCAAAAATAAATAAACAAATAAATAAAATAGAAATAAAAGTAGCTTATCTTGGGTCAGGGGTATAGCTCAGTGGCATAAGTGTCTCCCTGGGAACTGCAAAGGTCATGAGTTTGATCCTTGTACAAACAGACAAACAAACAAACAAACAAACAAATTTCAGGTCTGAGCAATTTTCTCAGCCTGAAATTTTAAGAAAAAGTAGTATATCTCAGGGTAAGGGCTGGAGTTAAGACTTTTAAATCCTCTCTGCTTTCTTAACTCCTTGAGATATACAATTGATCCATGTAGTTGAAAATGTCTGTTCATAAAAAACCAATTATATTAACAAATTGCAGCCTTTTCAGGAAAATGTTTTCAATTAGTCATTAGACTGAAAGTGATTGAAAATTATATTATTATTTCCCAGATAAAGGATAATGTTATACACATTTGGTAAACTTGGCTAGAATCCATTTTTCCTTTAACCTATTATACAGTTTATCTTGAAGGAAATTTCAAGGAGATAAGAAAGCAGACAAGATTTGAAAGTATGAGCTCCAGTCCTTTCAGTCAGATAAGCTACTTTTAATTATGAAACTTCCAAAATGCCGTTGTGTATAGTGAAAAAGCATGCTACCATTTGGCTGGGTGGAAGAGCAGTAATCCTTACAAATGGGAGCATTTTGCTTTCAGAGCATAGTTTTATCAGAGTGCTAGGATGCTCATTAAGAAGAGATCAAGAATCATTATTGTCAGTTTGGGTCTTATAAACACCTGTTTCTCAAGAGTGTCAAGATTTACATATTGTGGTTTACTTAGAGTCGGAAAGTACGTTACTGATCAAACAAGAGAGATCATTGAATCTAGGGAAACTAATAATTTAGCCTACTCTTGTGGTTATTGCTAATTCAGAAATCAGTGATATTATTAAATCTCCAACTGATGTATGAATTGTAAATTAAGCTCTTTATTTTCTGTAATAGTGGTAACTTTTACACTGCCCTGTTTGAAAGACAGAAGGATCAGAAAGAAGGTGGTGAATGTGGGACAAACAGCCCTTTACAATGCCCAGTCCCAGACAGTGTTCTGTGATGCAGTTCCTGAATGTTTCCCCTTTTGGTGAAGGATCTCCTCAAATTTATGAACTCTGGAGAGGACAAACAACATTCAACTGCTATCTGATAACTGGTAATTTAGTGTGCCAATATTTTGTTACTTTGCCAGTGTATATATTTAATGAAAGCAACAAATTTACACACACACACACACACACACACCCTAAAGGGTGAAAGTTATATAATTCATACATATTTACACAATATTTTTGTATGCACAGGAATTACTGAGACCATCTCCTACTGTCTTTTAAAATAAATATTGACTACTATTTGTCTTCCTCTCAGACTCCACAAACATTTGTTTCTATACTTTATCATTCAAATACAGTTTTTCAAAAGGAGTCAATGGCACCATTAACTTAAAACTTGAAGACAATGGAGTATAAAAAATGGACAAGATATTTTAAAAATTGATTCAAGAATTTTAGAAAACAGTAGTTTCCTATCCTAGGAAATGCCGGTCAAAGGCAGGCAGTGACGCTGGGTGCAGTGACACACACCTGTGATCCCAGCTCCCCAGAAGAGTGAGGATGGAGGACTGCACATTACAGCCTAGTTTGGGCAGTTTGAGAATTAGCAAGATCCTGTCTCAAAACAATCAAGCAAACAAACAAACATGCTCGAGACGTAGCTCAGTGAAGTGGAAAAAAGCACATTATTGATTTAAGAATTATGGGGTTTGATCTCCAGTATTAAAAAATGGCCTATTAACAGTATTCACAACATAGTGAAGTAAGACAAGAAAACACTGAGATTTCACAAGTATGAAAATGATGCCATGGGAGCAAAGAGAAGTGCAAAAAGTTTTCCACCCAGAAATAGGAAGGTTTTTCAGAGAAACTGATATTTGAGTTGAGGCTTACTGCTGTTTAGAAATACTCACAAATACGGCAGAGTGTGGTGGTGCTGAAAGCCTGTAACCCCAACATTTGGGAGGCTGAGGCAGGAAGATCACTGTTCGAGACCAGTCTGGGCTACATAGTGAGTTCAAAGCTACCTTAATTACATAGTGAGATCTTGTCTCAAAAAAGAAAAAAACCAGAAGCAAATATTACCAAATATGGTAACAGCAGTGATGGAAAGGGCTAGGAATTCCTGAAACAGAATATGACAGTTTTCTTCCAGGAATCTCTTTTTGTCTAGATCATACAAATTTTGAGAAAAGGATCAGTCCTAAATTGTGGAGGGATGATACAGGGAAAGAGCTAACGTGGGATGAGAATCAAAGTCCTGTTGTATAGCTTTTGATATTGGAGATTAGGGCATGGCAAAGCTGGCTTGGGACGTAGGTATGACCTGTTAGTTACAAAATCCCAGGACACATGGGAAGAACAGTTCCCAAAGCCCTGAACAGGAACTTCTCATTAGAATTCTTAGCAGGTTTTCAATAAAGTGCCCAGGACTGATATCAGCCTGAGACGTGGGGCCCTAGTACTGCCTCTTGAACTCATGTGCAGAGATTCTCTTGGGTTTCCTCACAATTGAGACTGTACAAAAGTGCATAGACACCAAGAAGAGCTTGCCACCGTGGCCTTCCTCATTATAGCCCACTCTGTGTCCTCTACGGTACACTTTTATCTTGCTTTTTCTTCTTTATTTGGCTCAGGCTCACTCTGAAGAACCAGTTTGCCCTTCACTCTCTACTTCTGATAAATGCTGCCACTGCCTTTTGCTTGTTTTGCTCAATTCTTTGTTCAAGATGAGAAGAACTTGGAATCCAACTCTAGAATAAGTGAGCAACTCAAAACCCATCAATGTGTATTTGGCAAGCCACTTTTACAAGGAGCTGCCCAAAGCAGTGCTATGGCCCTGGCTTGCAGAGAATAAAGAGAATACAATATCTAAAGAAACTGCAAAGGCAACAGTTAAATAGAAACAGATCACTTTTGTGCACGAGTTGGGAGAAAACTGCAGAAATATATGCGAAAATTTCTGATATTTAAGACACAACCTGGATTTTTATCAGAATAATACTAGTGATATTGGGTAATTTAAGCAGACTGCTAAGGTTGAGGCAGGTAAAAGACAAAGTTGGAAAGCTGGCAAAGCTAAAAGTCACAAGGGATCGTATATGTCATGCCATATGTCTGCCACCATATCAGATAGTTAATGGAAAATTTATAGCCATTTTTGCTTTTGGAAGACCACTCAACAAGAGGGCTTCAGCAGGATTAAACTGGTGGCAGGCTGACCATCAGTGATCTATTCTGTTAGCTCTCCTCATAAACAATCAGGTTGGAATTCTGGTTGCAAAGGAGCTGCCTGTATTAGAGAAATAGTGCGGTGCAGAAACAGCATAGAGAATAATAGGTTGGAAATGTAGTGGGCTAGCCTTGTTGGTTGCTAAGCATACATTCTTTTTGTTGTTGTATAATCAGTATTCATGAAGCTTATTAAGGACTTGCATTTCAAATAGGTGAATTTTATTATATGCCAAAAGACCAAGGACAGATCACATTAATTCTTTAAAGAATCCTCAAATCAGAGAATACCAACAAACAATTTTTCAGCATTTAGCTTTTTCAACTTTAGATTTTAGTGGAGAAGGCTTAATGTTGGATTTATACTACTCAGTCCTTGCTTTATTTTGATAGACTCAATTTAGTAAAGTTATTGATATTCAAAATTACCATATCACAGAAATCTTGAATGTGTGCTTTTTATACAAGGGTGACTAGCTGCATGGAACATAAGTATAAGTAATCTGTTTCTCTTTTTTATAAATAACACTGCTTTCATCATATAATATTTGCCTTTCTTTTTTTGTTTGAAAGACTTATTCTATTCATGATTGTGATTAATAACAATGGATGACTAGGATGTGCTGAATCTAAAAATATTGAGGCAGGGAGTGGTTTATTGGGGAACAAAGTGTGATGTCTTGTGCTGAGGAAAGGGATTTTGTGATCTACTCTTGGAGCTGATGGTGAAAAAGGATGCAGCCACAGAGTTCCAGAAGTTATGTGGGAACTGAAAATAGTCTCAAGAGTAGAAGTGCTCTGGAAAAGTGGGTACAAGTATAGAGATATCCTTACGTGGATACTTACTTCTTAGACAGAAGGCAGTTTTACTTATTGAGAACTGTAACACAAGCTGGGTTTAAAGTGAAGTGACTCACTTCACTCAATTTTTCACATTAAAAACTTCCTAGAATGAGTTTCTTGACTTCTTCCTGTTAAATCTATGCACAAATCTACTTGAGTTGAGCATGAGGCAAAAAGAGCAGGGTTAACACAATATTTGAGCATCAGTTGGTTTCAAAAGGAGACAGACACAAATTTAAATTCCAACTCATGATTTTCTCACTGTATTTCACTGAAGGATGTACCTTAAGGGATAACTGTAGTGACCTAAGGAGATGGCTTGATGTCACAGGGAAGGTATGCTTTGATGCTGCATGATGTACATGCTTACTGGTGTTTTTCCTCAGAGGTTTTCAGAACTGTAAAACTTGTTCTGTGTTTTCAGATGCCCAGTGTTCCCTTGGGGGCTTTAACCATGTAAGAAACTGACAAAACCAGTTCAGGAAAAAGTCGTAATCTAAATCATGTCTCAATTCATGCGTAAAGGGTCTTTAAAGAACATTCTCCTTTCTGATATCAATGGGCCATAGGTTATGGCAAGTAGGAAGATTGTATAATTTGTTTTAGAGATAGAGACCCTTGAATCTGAGGCCTAATAAATGATTAAACATATATTGCACACTGAGGTCTTTGTCTCTTCATTTAACTGTAACTGACAGAGCATGCTTGTGGGATTCCTATGTCCCTCAGAACCAATAATCTACAACTATTTGCCTAAAATAAGGATTGTATGAACTGCACACAGAACTTCTGGTTCAGTATTTTATACAAAGTGTGTGTGCAGTGTGTAATATCTTTGTTTTTCTTCCACATTGGAAGATACAAATTGATGCTGTTAACATATCTAATTTTTATCATTAATTCTAATTACTAAACTAATGCATTCCTATTGTAGACAGCTAAATTAGATAGAAATTAATACACATTCAGACAGGAATTGGACACTCCAGGAAGTAAGTAAAGAAGATGAGCCACTGAGATTGTGTCTGAGATGGATCTGAAGAGAGTGAAGCCTCAGAATGGAGACTCAATAGTGAAGCCTCCCAGCCTCTCCAAAGACAAACAGAAACTTGAGATTACACTATAATCACTACCACCTTATTCAAGGGGCCTAGATAGGCATCGGATACATAAGTGGGTGACCAGAATACGTGGAGCCATCCCTTTCCAAAATGCCTTTGTTCTTTCCATGTGCCCTTGTCACATGAGTTCTTTCCCCATTGGATTAATATTAGTTAAGCAACTAGACTTGTAATCCTACAGATTGGTTTTAGTTTGTTATGATTTTGCTGTATAAATTACTCATGACAGAGAGCCTCAGTGGTCACTCACTTGGGATTCCTCCTGGAAATCTAGTTTTCTTCTACTTATTTCCAATAAAAATGTCTCAACTTCTTCCTTTTGTTTGGAGCTTCATTCTTTGATATTATAAGATTGTGAACCTGACACATTTGATATCTAACAGATTGAGAGTTACTTTAACAAAACATTTCCATGTAGACTTGTCATAAAATATAGATACATTATAAAAAGAATCAAGTAGATAGTTATCCATTGCTTCACTGAGATATAGCCACAGTTATTATCATATTGTATGTCTTTTTATGTACTAAGCATAAACACAGTTGTTGATAAACATAGATGTATTTATATTGTTCATAACTTTGTAATCTAATATCAATGGGAGATGTGGTCAAAAAATTCAAAGAAAGCTTAAATTTTAAAATATTACATAAATTATATTGACATTATTTCCTTCAGAAGACTCCCCCTTTCTTCAAATGTACTTATTCTTTTAATTTTCTGAAGCATTGTTCTAAGTATTTTGTGAGTGTCTTTAGTTGTACTGTCTTTGTTGTCTCAAAGTCTGAATGGTTTCAAAACCTTTACCACAGAGCACGTCGTAACTTTTAATTGCATAGAAATTTGCATAAATGTTTGATAAATGAGAGTGATGAAAACATATATTAAAATTTATTACAGCAAAAAACATTGCCATTAATCCCATTCAAAATAATTCCTTTCTCTTTGAACACACTTATCCTGTTTTTGT
>PVJX010032326.1:0-20505 GCA_004027295.1 Dolichotis patagonum | reverse complement strand
GTTTGGAGTTCTATATGCTTCACTTATCCAGATGTCTGTTTCTCTTCTCATGTTTGGGAAGTTTTCAGCTATTACTTCTGTAAATATCCTCTTGATATCATTTGGGCTGTCCCCTTCTTTTTCATTTATCCCTATTAATCTTGTGTTATTTTTCTTTGCATCATCTTGCAGGTGTTGAATTGTTATTTCCTGATTCTTTATTATTTTTAAAAGATCTTGTCTTTCCTGCTCACTGGCTGCAATCTTATCTTCGAGGATGAAATTCTGTCTTCACTTTCATTGAGGCGGTTTTTACAGCTTTCAATAGAATTTTTCATTTCCTGTATATCTCTTTGAATCTGCTTTATGCATTCTGTTTGTTTCTTATATTGTTCTTTCAGGGATTCTATCTGTTTGCTTCATTCCTCTATTTTTTTAGCTGTGTTTTCACTAGATGCGTTCACTATTTCTTTCATTGTTTTTATCAATTCTTCTTTTACCTGGGCAAGTATTTCTGGTTTGAATTTCTCCATAGCTTTCCCTATTTGCATATTTATTTCATTTGATATCATTTCAGACATTTCAGGTGTATGGCTTCTCTTTTCTTCCATGTACACTGCTTCTAAGCTTTCTTGGGGAGGGCTAGGGCTTTGAGCCTGCCTTTTGGTCTTTCCTTTTGTCATTTTTCTATATTTCCTTACTTTGAGCGGTGTTCCAAAGCTTTCTTTGCATGTGTGGTGAATTACCTCTTACACCCTCAGTTCCTGGAGGGGCAGTGGCTCCCCCACAGGCTCTTGGCCTCCTCACAGTGTCCTAACTCCCCTCTGTGGGCTCCTGGCTCCCTAAGTTGTAAGGCGAATGCTGGGTGTGGCCACCCCGGAGCCTGTGGAATCTCAGGCAGGCCAGCCCTCTGTGCTTTGTCCCAGGCAGGTCTCCAGGAGGTTCCCTGCAAGTGAAGGGCCTACAGGTCCCAAAGAGTCAGGCCAGAATGTTGGTTTCTGAAAAGTTCCCGGTCCCAAACAGACCTGGCCAAGATGCCAGTCTCTACAATATTCCCAATCCAAACAGCCCGGGCCACTCTGCGGGTCCAAGAGTTTCGGGTCCCAGGTTGAGTTGCTGCTTTCTGGGAGACTTCCTAGGGGTGTAGGGCGGGGCTACGGGCCCCAACAGACCTGGCCCAGATGCCGATCTCCAGGCAGTTCCTTGCTGATGTAGGGTGGCCTACCAGTCCCAAAGAGTCGCGCCAAGATGCAGGTCTGCGCAGACTTTTGATCCAAACAGCCCAGGCCACTCTACAGGTCCAAGACTTTCGGGTCCCAAAGAGACAGCCTGAGATGCTGCTTTCTGGGAGACTTCCTGGGGGTGAAGGGCGGGGCTATGGGCCCAAACAGACCTGGCCCAGATGCCGATCTCCAGGCAGTTCCTTGCGGATGAAGGGCGGGCCTACCAGCCCCAAAGAGTTGCGCTGAGATGCAGGTCTGTGCAGACTTTCGGTCCAAACAGCCCAGGCCACTCTACGGGTCTGAGACTTGGGTCCCAAAGAGACAGGCTGAGATGCTGCTTTCTGGGAGACTTCCAGTCCCAGAGTCGCGCCGAGATGCAGGTCTGCGCAGACTTTCGATCCAAACAGCCCAGGCCACTCTCTACTTCACTCTCATAATAATTTGATAACCATGTCTCCTTTGGTTTACTTTTCAAGATTATTTCAGCACAACTTTAAAGACCACCAAGTGTTTCTGCCTAAATTATTACCCCCTTCTTATAAATAAGGCTTCTTACAAATGGAAAAGATTTTCCTACTGATTTTCCTGTTGTAATTCAGCAAATAAATTTTTCTCCTTTATCACTGTCTATTTTGGCAACACTGCTCCATCTTTCTAGTGTTTTCAAAGTGATTAGGAAGACTGAACAATAAAGGAGGAGTACAGGAAAATGTATTGTCTTTACATAGTTATTTTCTACATTAATTCTTGTTTCTCTAAAACTTGATTTTACAGAAATATAATGCAGTATTTAACACTGAAAAAAATTTTTGAAGAATTCGATCTCATATAAGGATGAGAACAGTAGAATTATTTTGACTAATTTGAATCAGTAGATTTGAGGTAAAGTCTTCAAGGTAACTGTGTGACCTTGACGAAGTTACTTCATTTCTCTGGCTGCACCACATATCAGTGAACACTGCTTCACCTACTGTGCCTGCTCTGAGATCAGGTGGACATTGCTTGTGGAAAGGAACTGTAAATCAGTTCACAAACAAAACATCATCCTCTGACATATTTTCTGTGGTATCTGTGTGATTCTGGAAAATGACAGATATTCTTTAAATTGGGATGTTTCTAAAAACAGTACCAAAAATTTCTCCCAGAAGCATTATCTTTCTACAGTTAAGACTTTTTCATTTTTTATCCAATAGATTTTAATAGATTCTCAAGGGTAGATTCCCGTGCCATTCATATTTATATTCTTATTACTGGACAGAATAAGTCAATTTCTATGGGTATTCAAGTAAGAGGGAACACACCAATATGTGTGTGAAAATGATCTGTTTTCCCATTATTACTGATTGACACACACACACACACACACATACACACACACACACACACACACACACTCACACACACACATCCTCACAAACAAAGCTCTGAAGGATGGCAGAGAATACTAAGTTAATCTTTTTCAAGATTCCACTAGATATGTTGCAAGATTACCTTCAGACCAGTCCTTATCTTTCACCTTCAGAAATTCTGGTTTTCATGGGCTGACTACCTAATGAATAATTTTTGAAGGACTCACCCCATGTTTCTTGGTGCAGTTCATGATCCTAATTTCAACAACGGCCACCGAGCTCAAAGATTTTCATGTGTAACAGTATATTTATGTGCAAGTAGCTTGCACATATGTCCGTTTTTAAACTCTTACTAAGAAAATACAGTGTTACAGTTACACAATGCACAGATGCATAATAATTGACAAACTGGCTGTAACAGTAACAAAAGAGAGCAAAACTCCTAGGATGATGACAATAAATCAAACACTGAAAAATAACAACAAAAGATAAAGAAGGAGAAACTCCTTTGGGGCCAAGAAGTCTAAGATCTTTTTTGGAGTTACTCATGTTTGTAATAGAGGTTCAGAAGCAAATTTTTCTTGGCATTTTGTTCTTTTGGAAGATTCCAACTAAGGTGAAAGTGAGATGCAACATATTTGTTTCAAGCTATAGAAACATCTGACTGGAGGACATGAAGAAAGATATTTGCAAAGGAAATCTATGCTAACAAGCTGCATCCTCCGGTGGAAATACTAATTAGTTACTTAAAGTGTTTGGGGGCCAGATTTAAATATTTTAGACAGTGTTGCTAAAATACAGAATATTTCATCAAAATTATCTAATAATACTGAAGAACATTAATATTTTAGAGGTTTGGGATTTGATATTTTGAAGTTTCTTTTTCTAGTGAGTAAAGCCCACAAAAATACTGCTTTATTTCATAGTATGTTATTTGTCAAGATAGAATTTCAACTAAATTTGAGAAGAATGAAAACGCCAAGAAATAAGCCTGTCATACTGGTCTGATCTGGGTTGTGTAGCTCCTCCCCTCCCAGTCACTATTCTTTATATCTTCGGATATACAAATATCCCAACTAAGCATCAACATTTTAAAATAATTCATGTAAAGATCCTAGAATCTTATAACTTATGACATATGAAACTAGTTGTCCACTCTAATTCTTATTATTTTTCAGAAAGAAATCAATCCCAGGAAGCTTAAATGAGTTTTTTTCTTTTTAGTATTTTAAAGCTAGCAAATCATGAACTTAATTCAGGTATCTGTATTTCCAGGGAAAAGTTGCTTATATCATATTACATTGCCTTCTAGTTTTTAAAGAATATTTGTAATTGGTAACAACAAAAATACTCAACAGTGGAAAGCATATCAAATTATGATGTCTTTGTAATATTAAATAACATAGAAACATAAAAATCATATTTAGTAAATGGAAAATGGCCATGCAATCATAAGTGCAAATGGTAGTTAAAAAAGATAAACACTTTATAAATCTAAATTTGTAAGAGTTAAACTTATATAAACCTATTCAATATTATTGATTTTTATCATTGATTATTATCCCTTCTGATAGGATTATAATAGTGACGCTTTTTATGATGTTTTCTATTTTTCAAGTTTTCAAGTGAGTTATATTTGTTTTGTAGTTAGATAAATGAATACACGTAAATCAAGCAAACAAGCTGTTAGTTAATTTAAATTACAGCTTAGTCAAATTGATTGTTAAATATGTGCTAGGCTATGTTGTAATCAAAATGTCTTAAAACAACACACATATGAATTTATACTTGTAACTACTTATGTGATGAGGGACAAATTTGCACTGTCAGAAGCTCTGTTTTCTTATCTGATAAGAGCAGTTAATAGCTACCCTACAGATTTCAGTGAGCAATTAAGTGAGATCATGCAAGTAATGCACATAAAGTGCTTACCACAGCAGAGACACATAGTGACCATTCAGTAATTATTAGTCCATTTCCTTTCTTAGCAGATCATAGATTTTTTAATGAAAACTGTTATAAAATGCTATTTTCGTTCAACATCCCCAAATCTCGATTGTTCAGAACAGTTCTGTTGTTGTAATACTTTACTGCAGAGCAGAATGGGGGTAGAAAGGAGGTGAGTATGTGCAAATCCACTTTCTGGCTCTGTTTAGGACATTGGAAACTACCGCCTTGAAAACTCTCTAGATCCTTGAGGTAATTTATCTAAATGCGTGAGTCCATACATAAGGTGACAAGCAACCCTAACTCATTAGGCTAATGATTTTTCTATGTTAGAGAAACAGCATGATCCGAATGTTGCATAATACCTGTCTGAACCAGGAAATCACTTTATTTTAGCTATAGGGTACCATTACTAGCTATCTAGCTACTGGGTACCATTACTGTCTTGACACTCAGTAAAAATGTCATGTTGTACTTAATCGGCTAGACTGCACTGTTAACCACTATTTCTACACATCTATCATGCAGTGCTAGGAGCCTTTTGGATCATCAAAGAAATGTTACATTTCATACAGTCTGGATTTAGTGGTACGTCTATTTAAATGTATTACAATCACGTATGTGATGATTCTCTAATAAGAGCACCTAATTTTCTAGAATAGCTTTTTTCTTTCACAGTATTGGAAAACATAGAGATGTCTATATAAAAAAAGCCTTCTGCATTTTTGCTTCTTTTAGAAGTATCAGGTGTCAAAACACCCAGCAAAGCAGCCTAGGAAATGAGAAAGTCAGGATGATGTGAAAAGGAAAAAGCACAAGTGAAAGGTTTCACTGAGCAGAATTCTTAATGGAAAGCAAGTGAAAGCACCTTTCAGCTCCCTTGTTTCAATATTTCCTGTCACAAAAAATGTTTAAAATACTGTGCGGTCCAGAGAATGGCTAATGAATCTGATGAAACACCAGATCTCCTAACCTGGGCCCTACTTCCAGTCATGTGGCTGTCTAGAAGCCTGGGTAAACAGAATATATTCTTTACTTATAAAGGCTGCAGCTACCCTTTCTCATTCATGGCAAGATATTTTCATGTTCCATTAGACTAGTGTCTACTGAGGAAATATGTGGTACAATTTGCTGCTTAAACAGGTGATTTTGTCAAATCAAGACAAGTTGTTGCGAAGAATTTAACCTTTCCTAAATGGAAAACTAAAGCTGGCATTTCCTCTTCTATAATCTCCAGTATGGGTATTGAGCATATTTGGATTGTCACAAATGAAGGCTTTTCTTTCCGAAATTGTCTAAATGATATTGTAATATATGGCATAATTTACCCTATTGATATACTTGATACCACAAAAAGTAACTCAGAAATGCATGTTATTCTGTTCTGGTGAGATAGGCAAGTGAGCCCGGGGACTTGTCAAGCGAATTCGTTGATATGGGGATGTTCTGAGAAGGCAGAGGTTTGCAGGATGGACTTAGTTCCACTTAGCAGACAGAGTTCAGCCTGACACAGTTACTTAACCAGAAAATAATACGTGGAACAGTGCATTGTCTCTGCCCAAGGGGAAATGCTTTTGTTTTATCCATTTCTATTTTTCTTCTTCATGCACCGACAGGCACCAATTTGAGGCTCTGCAGAAGCAGAGACAAACTACTGTGAGTGACATTCATTTCCCTCACAGATGATTCTCTGATTTATAGTTTAACTGTCGCTTTGCCTTGATGGGAAGAAAGTGCTAGGACTGCATATGATGCAGCAGAGATGGCTCTGAGAAACACCAGTTACCTTATTTTGAATTAAAATGGATTCTGAATCTGTTGCTTCACACATGTTGCATGAATCAGCAATGCTGGTTTTTGGTATCACCTGGGGTCTTTTCAGAAATGCATAGTTCCACATTTGCTTCAAACTATTGAGTCAGAATCTGCATTTTCACACGTTCTGCAGGAAATTATATGGACAGTACAGCTTACAAAGCAGTGATTTAAGTCATGGTGCCTGGTCTCGCTCTGTTATTGTATTAGATAATCCAAATACTAGAAATACTAGCTGATTAGAAAACTATTGTTGATTCTTTTGGTCCGTGTTATATACAGAAACAAAATGAAAGCATAGTTACACATAGAAATTTATTTTATGAAATTAGCTCACACCATTTTGGAGAATGAGAAGCTCCAAGAGCTGCAGTTAGGAAACCGAAGACCCACCAAATTGATGATGTAAGTCCAGCCGGAGTCTGAAGGCATGAAAACCAGAGTAACAGACGGTGTATGTTCCAGTCTGAAAGTGGCAGGCACAAGACCAAGAAAGAGTCGATGTCCCAGCTCAAGTAGTCGGGCAAGAATTCCTCTTACGGGACGAATGGGTCATGTTTTTTCTTTATGCAATACTTCAGTGGATTGAACAAAACCTATCCACATTCAGGAAGGACCACCTGCTTTACTCAGTCTACAGATTCAACTGTTAATCCCATACAAAAACACTCTCACATACTATGACAGACCTAGAAGTCATGTTTGACCAAATCTCCGCACACACACTCTGGAGCCCATTCCACTTAATACTTAAATTAACCATTACAAAATCTCTGGTGGATAAAGCTCCTCAAAGGAACTTCTTCCTGGCTAATGGTGGATATTTTCCCTACATGTTTGGCCAAGGCTGGTGAAGGCATTATAACTGCAGCAGGATACTGAGCTAAAAATATCCAGAAGACATTTTTCTCGTTAGCACAATCTCATCCCAACATCTCACTGTGAAGATGATGGTGGCACTATCAGAGAAAGCAAAGCCCTAAGGAATTTTTCACACAAAGCAAGTTTCTGTCTTTTATTTACCTGCAAAAGACCTGCTTTTTGTCTTTAAGTCTTTTCTGTTTAATCTATTTAATCCTTATTAAAGAATGCTTTGAGACATTCTAGCAATTGATGTATTTACTGTGGTTATATATTCATTATATATGGAGATTCAAATCTCTAATTGATTTGTGTTATGTATAAAGAACCATAGCAACCAAGATAAATTAGAAATGTTTGGTATGTTTCTAGCTTGTCTGACGAAACAACTAGTCATATGTGTGAGGGTGAGATGTGACTTCCTGAGTGAGTATACAGTGACCAGAACACAATCAAGATGGTGTAGTGACTTGATTGGAAGAAATTAATTGTAATTCTTTCAGGCAAGGAGTGATGGTATCCTCAAATGTGCAAACCACAGCAACTTCTTTTGCAATTAATTAATATTTTTCCAATTTCTGTGTATTGTCGTAATGCTAAGTCACGTTAAAACATGCAAAAAATATTTAGTTCAGAAAATTCTGCTGATGAGACATACAGAAAAAAATTCTTTCCCAGTGACCTTCTGGAAAAAAATGTATGGGTTGCCATGGTACAGTTCATATGAATTTCAGTTTTGTGAAAAGGAAAAGTCTCATGAAAAAGAATGTCGAGCTCTGCTGTCTCCTTTATTCTTGCTCTCACCAAGATCTTATCTGCTAGAAAGATCTAGCACATGCAGAATTGCAAGGGTTAAGGTATTCCATACAACTCTAGCTGATGGAGAAGTCCTTTGAGTGGTAAGCTGTATTTTCTTGTGGTTTTCCACAAGACTTTTCTTCATTTCTGACATGGATGCCCGAAGCCTTGGCTGGGAAATAATATTGGCTGCGTGCACCAGTGAGGCTGCTAAACTTTGTCAAGGAGGTGAGGGGATTCTTAAATTATTTTTGAGATTGATACTAAAATGTGAGTTACTCTTCTTATTTTTTTCTTAATTAAGATCTAGTTTGCATGAGACACATTCAAAAAATAAAATTGAACTATGACATGTGAGCATTAAAAACCATTTTGTCCAAAAGAATAAAATACTGAAAGTATAATAACTTTGAAATATCATGCTTATGCAGACACCATATTGAAGATTTAGTATAGATTTAGTCATGAAGAATTTGTTTCAGTCACCCAATGAAATTAATCTGATAACATTAATATTTTTATATTGTACTAGTATTTCCCATTATAACTTTTCAGTTAATTGGGGAAAATATTTTTCTTTAATTTATCTTAAAACTTTATAGTTTATTTAAAATAGCTGAACAATTTCATTTAAATACATCTTCTCACAAAGTTCACTTCATTGGTAACATTTATTTTCATAAGCTGAATCTCAGAATAGGTATATTTTTTGCCTTTTCTATTTAAGCAGAAATCCTATTTGCTATGATGTTACCTGGGAGACCAAGAAAAAGGAAATGTCACCCTATATTCTTAGAATATATAATGTTATTATAACTTTCTTTTCTTGAGAAAAGCATAAGAATTACTCTGATTATGTTAGCTTAATATATATAATGGTTTAAAACAGACAATAAATGAAGTAATATTTTACTTTTTTACTTAGGTTAACTAAGTTAACAATACATTATATAATCCTTCACTTGTTTTTAAATAGAAATCAGTCAATGATTTTGATTTTACCCAATTACTTCTCCATAAAGAACAAGCTAAGCAGCCAAAAGATGGAGGTACAAGAGCTGCCTAGTCAGTTAGTGTGATACTGTTATGCCTTGGTTAGCTGTGCAAACCTTGAGTGTGAACACGTAGACATCACAGGTGCCTTGCTGTGTGTTAGAGAAAAACACTAAATGCGGTATAGACAAATAGTATCAATTTCTGTTTCTTTCATTCTTGTTTTTCTTGTTCTCATTCTGTTCCTCATCTTCCTCCCTTTTTCCTCTCCGCTCCCTTCTTCTCTTCCCCATTCACCTCCTCCTCCTAAACCCTCTCTTTCTCCTCCTCCCCTTCCTCCTCGTCCGTCTTTCATCCACAAAACACAATGAGCCTACTTACTTTTATGAATTCTTAGAATTCAGTGGCTTTCGTGAATTACCAACCGGGGAGTATTACAGGGTACATAGACATATTTAGTCTTTAAACTCTTTTTAAAAATTCTTTTTGAGACACTGTCTTGCTATGTCTTGAACTCTCTGTGTAGCCCAGGCTGGCCTTAAACTCTTGGCATAAGCTGAATCCTGCCTCAGCCTCCAGGTACTGGAATGCTGGAATCACAGACTTATACCCCACACCCACCCCCACAGCTGTTTTTAAATTCTTTTTTTTTTTTTTTTTTGTCTTTTTGAGACAGGGTCACACTATGCAGGTCGGTCTGGATTTGAGCTCACTTTGTAGCCCAGGCTGTGTCAAACTCACAATGATCCTCCTGCCTCAGCCTCCCGAGTGCTGGGATTACAGGTGTGTGCCACCACAGTTGGCTAAATTCTTACATTAGTGTATCAGTCAGTGCTCACTAGAGAAACAATTTTAATGTAAAATATACAAAGATACAAAGATTTACAAGGTAGGTTTACAATGGTCACCCTCAGAGTCAGATAAGGAAGAGTGCAAAAGGGGCTGTTTGGAGACCCAAAGTATCCAGTCAGAGACTGCAGTCACAGACTGTAGAGTCCTGTGTGGGTTTCTGGACTGAAGTAGGCCAAAGGAGCTGTACTGTAAGTCTGAAGAGACTGGCTAGAAGCAAGGACGTGGACATCCGAGGCAAAGGTGAAGATTGGAGCTCCTTGGAAGAAACAGAAGCCAGGTTGTCTTCTTTCCCTTTTATTCCATTCAAGCTGCAAACCCATTGGTTGGTGCCACTGACACCCAGAGTCACCTGTCTTCAGGAAATCCATCTAGTCACACCAGAACTGAGCTAAGCCAATCAGTCAGCTGGGTGTTTCTTACTCAATAGTTAGCTATCACAATTAGTGTGGAGGCAATTCTAGAATAAAAACACTATTTGGGGGAAAATTCTGGTTGAGACATTTAATAGCTTCACACACGTAGATATGTTACTTAATCTACATAAACCTTGTTTTTTAAAAAAGTTTTTTAGTGCATAATAGTTATATAAATTCAAGAATTTCATTTAGGCAGCTTTATACATACATGTAGCATTCTTTGATAATTTTTATTCCATTTGGTGTCCCCCTCTCTGTCTCTCTGTCCCTCTCTCTCTCTTTGTCTCTGTCTCTGTCTCTGATTATACATACAAGAGAAAAATGTGATATTTCTTTTCCTAAGTCTAAGTTATTTTATTGAACATGATGATATCCATGTTCATTAATTTTCCCTTGCAAATCACATCATTTCATTCTTTTTATGGCTAAATAATAGTTTAATATGTAGATACATAATATTTTTATTTATTCCTGTGTCAGTGGGCACCTTGGCTAAAACTATGGCATAGCAATCATGAATTGAACTGTGATAAACATGGTTATGCAGGCCTCTCTGTAGTATGTATACTCCTGTCTCTCTCCCAGACAGAAGCTTTCTTTCTCTCAGGAAATACATTCTGCTCTTAATCTCTGTTGTTCCTAAAGTTTATCCTTCAATTTTAGCAAACGTAAACTCATACCGGACATTTGGTAGGTTGGGAATTTCATTCCCCTCTATGACAATCATTAGTAGGTTGGTTTATCTGTCAATTATATTTCTTAGCTTTATTCCATTAAGTATTTTTGTTTACTTTCACTAAAATTTTTCTTTTTTTGTTTAGTTTGAATTAGTTTCCAGCCATGGTTATTTTGTGCCATATTTTCCCCATAGATTTATTAATCATTTAATGAATGTAATCCTCAGCTTGTATGTATAGGTCAGCAATTCCTATGCTTCTTTTATAGATCTTATTCTGTTCTTTAATCATACAATTCTGGGTTCCTGTTGTTTTCTTGCCTTTGTGAGGAGGTAGTAGTAGAGTGGTGGTAGGGTGTTATGTTTTCTTCTAGAATAAATTCTTAACATGCACAGCAGTTTTCTTTCTTTCTTTCTTTCTTTCTTTCTTTCTTTCTTTCTTTCTTTCTTTCTTTCTTTCTCTCTCTTCCTTCCTTCTTCTCTCTCTTTCTCTCTCTCTCTCTTTTCCTTGTCTTCCTTCTCCTTCTTCTCTTCCTCTTTTTTATGGAACTGAAGATTGAACCCAGAGCAGTTACACTGAGGCTTTTAAGTTTTTAAATTTAGTTTTGAGAGAAGATCTCACTATGTCACTAAGTCCTACAGGCTGGGTTCAAATTTGTATTCTTCCTGCTCAGGCCTTGCAGAGTACTGGGGTTAGACTCATTCACTTTCAGTTTACATTTTGGTGTAACACTATTACCCATTGTCACATAAATTCTGTCTCAAATGGCTCTAAGTTCTTTGTTGAGTCTAGTGTAGAGTTTCACTCTATTTGAGGAGTGCTTTCTTCTTCTTCTCTAGCAGTAGTTTGAAGATTGAGCCGTTCTGTATGCTTTCTAATTTTTTGCAGCTTAGGAAATTTTCTAGAGGAGGATTAGAAGTCAATTGAGGAAGTACACAGGATTTCTCTGTGGAGTGAAATAGAATCTCAGTGCTGTTCAGAAAGTCTAGGAAATACAGTGTTTTACTTCTTCAGGTTGGGAAAGTGGAATTTGTATTTCCATGGTGTAGTGTGTATTGTGGCCTAGAGGTGTTATTTCTCTCGTTTCTCTTTTATCTATTTACCTGAGCCTGCTTTGTCAACAGTCTTCAGTCAGAATTGGAGCAAAGATGCTACTCACTCAGTTTGTCCTTGAATATAAAATGATAGTGAGAGTTCCTAGGAATTCTGCCATATTGCATTTCATTTTACTTCTTCCTTTTAGCTCTTTCCTACCTGAACTATAAGTTTTGAAGTTAGTGAGTATAGACAATGTCTTTCTTTGATTGCTGCCAAGTAATTCTTTTTCTTTTTCTTTTCAAATATCCTCTTTTGCTTTGATTTGTTTTGTTTTGTTCTATTTTTTATTTTAAAGAAAAAAATAATAAAAACAATGATACAAACTTTCAAAACAAGGTAATAAAAGTAATAATGCTTATATTGTGTATTGTTATCTTCAAAGTAGTTGCTCATAATTACAAGATATAGGCATGAAAAAATGGTCAAACAATAAAAGCACAAACTGTTCTTTCTGAAGAACAGAGGTATAATTATCTATCATGTTTATATATATATTTTTTTCTTTTCTCTTCATTCTTTTCTCCTTTCCCCTATTCTAGTTCCTCTTTCATTTTGAACAGTTTCTTCACATTTCACAATATCTATTGTACATTTTAGATCTTATTTACTCTTTGAGTGTCTTACATGAGGGAGATATATGATGTTTACATATGCAAGACTGATTTATTTCATTTATGAGTATAGTCTCAAGTTGCATACATTTACCTATGAACATCTCAAGTGTATCCTTCTTTATAGCTGAGTAATGCTCCATTGAATTAAAATGTCACATCTTTTTATTCATTCTTTGGTTGAAGAGCATTTGGGTTGTTCTCAGATTTAGGTGTTAAAAATTGTGCTGCTATAAACATGGATGCACACATATCACTGTGGTATGATGTTTTCAGTTCTTCTGGGAAAATACCCAGAATAAGAATAGCTGGGTTGAATGGGACCTCTAATCCTGGTTTTTTGAGGAATCTTTATACTGATTTCCATAGTGGTTACACAGTTCTACACTGCCACCAAGAGTGGAGGTTTCCTTTTTCTCATAGCCCCACCAGCATGTGTTATTGATTGATTTGTTGATGATAGCCATTCTCTGTGGAGTGAAATAGAATCTCAGTGCTGTTTAAATTTGCATCTCTGGATGATGTGGACCATATTTTTCATATATTTGTCATTTATATTTTGTGTGATAAATGTGTATTCATCTCAGATGCCCATTGTGTATTGGGTCTTTATTAGAGAGGTCTAATTTTTTCCAAATTCTTAATATGTTCTAGTTATAAGTTCTTGGTCTGAGGACAGTTGGCTGTAATTTTTTCCCACTCTAGAGTTGAATTTTTACTGTTGGTGATTTACCTTGATGTACAAAAACTTTTTAATAAGGTTAAATTCCAGTTGTTGATTCTTTGAAATATTTCCCATGCAATATGAGTTTTGTTCATGAAGTCTTTGCCTGTACCTGTGTTTTCACAATTTCTACCTACTTTGTCTTCTAGTGGATTTAGATGTAGTATTTTTGGTTTAATACTTAGATCTTGAATTTTTTTTAGTTTAATTTAGTGCACGGCGATAGACATAGGTTTAGTTTTAGTTTTTGCATGTAGAGAGTCTGTTTTTTCAGCACTATTTATTAAAGAGGCTATCTTTCTTCCAGTGAGCATGTTTGACACCTCTGTCAAAGATAAGGTTGTTGAGTATGTTAAAAGTTGTGTCTGAATCTTTTAATCTGTTCCACAGGTCCTCATGTCTACTTTTTACCAGTACCATGCTGACTTTATCATAGTATTGATAGTATAATTTCAAGTCAGAAATTGTGATGCCCCATCCCTTACCTTTTTTGCCCAGCATTGTTTTTGCTATTCTAGGCCTTTTCTGGTTCCAAATGAATTTTAGAAATCTTTTCTCTTCTTCTGTGAGGCATACTAATGGTATTTTGATTGATAATTTACTAGATTTATATAGCAATTCTGGGAGTATGGCTATTTTCACTATGTTGGTTCTTTGTATCCATGAGCAAGGGATATCTTTCCAGTTTCTGATATTCTCTTCAATCTCCTTTTTCAGAGTACTGTAATTTTCAATTTGTAGGTATTTTACTTCCTTTGTTATATTGATTCCTGATTGTTTCATTTTATGTATGCTATGGTGAAGACTGTGGTTTCCCTAATTTTTCTCTCAGTCAGTTTTTTGTGTGCAGGAATACTACTGATTTTTTTTTTTTTTTTTTTTTGGTACTGGGGATCAAACTCACAACTGTGTGCTTGCAAGGCAAGTGCTTATGCCGCTGAGCTAAATCCCCGGCCCAATACTACTGATTTTTGACCATTGACTTTGTATCTAGTTATACTACTGAATTTGGTTATTAAACCTAGAAGTATTTTGGTGGAGTTTTTGAGATCTTTTCTGTAGAGTTTCATGTCATCTGAAAATAATGATAATATAACTTCTTCTTTTTCTATCCTTATTCATTTTATTTCTCTGTCTTGTTAATATATCCAAAACTATATTGATGATAGAGGATATCCTTGTCTTGTTCTTGATGTTGGCTGTTGGTTTGTTATAGATGGCTTTTATCAGATGTAGGTAAAGACCATATCCATTTCAATTTTCTGTAGGATTTTTATCATGAGTGAGTTTTGTACTGGGGGTAAAGCTTTTTCTGCATGTATTCAGATGATCTTTGTCTTTGGCTCTGTTGATATGGTGTGTTACATTTATTGATTTGCATATGTTGAACCATTTCTGCATTCCGGGGATGAATTCCTCTTGATTTTGGTATATAGTCTTCATGATTTGCTGCATTCTGTTTGCTAGCATCTTACTGAAGATTTTTACATCTATGTTCATTAGGGAGGTTGTCCTATAGTTCTTTTTGGTTGAATCTTTCTCTAGTTTTGGTATCAGAGCAATCCTTGCCTCCAGGAATGAGTTAGGGAGTATTGCTTCCCTTTCAATTTTATTAAAGATTTTGGTGAATATTGGTATTAAATTTTCTCAAAATTTCTTGTAGAAGTCAGCAGTGAATCCATCAGGACCTGTGCTTTTCTTTAATTACACTTTTAGTCTCATTAACTGATATCAGTTATTCAGAATTTTTAAAAATTCTTGATTCATCTTTGGTAATTCATATGTATCTAGGAATCTGTCCATTTATTCTGTGTTATTCAGCCTATGAGGGAAAAGATTTTTGGTGCATATATTTATGAGCTTCTGAATTTTCACAATATCTGTAGTGATTGCACCTTTTTTTATTCCTCAGTGCATGAATTTGAGTCTTTTCTTTCTTTTTTGGTAATGTTCGCTAGAAATTGATCAATTTTATGTATTCTTTCAAAGAGCCAACTCTTCAATTCATTAATTCTTTGTATTGTTTTCCTAGTCTCCATTTCATTGATTTCTGCTCTGTACTTTGTAACTTCCTCCCTTGTATGAGCTTTGGACTTGTCTTGTTCTTTTTCTCAAAGCTTGAGGTATAACATTGGGTTTTTAAATTTGTGCTTCATCTGTATTCCTGATGTGAGAATTCACTGCTGTAAATTTCCCTCTTAAGACAGTTTTCATTGCATCCCATAAGCTCCTGTATGTTGTCTCTGCATTCTTATTTAGTTGTAGATAATGTTTAATTTTTCCTTAATTTCATCTGTGACCCATTGGTTGTTTAAGAGTATGTTATTTAATTTCCATGCTTTTATGGAGTTTTCATGGTGTCTTTTGACATTAATTTCCAGTTTCATTGCACTATAGTTAGATAATATGCATGGAATAATTTCATTTCCTTTGCATTTACCTAAGCATGTTCTATGGGTTAGTCTATAGTCTATTTTAGAGAATACCCCATGTGGGCTGGGGATTTAGCTCAGTGGCATAAGCGCCTGCCTGGCAAGCTTTAGGTTGTGAGTTCAATCCCCAGTACCAAAAAAAAAAAACTACAAAGAGAATACCCCATGTGCAGCTGAGGAGAGTGTATATTCTGATGATGGTTCAAATACTGAAAATATCTTCTAAGTCCATTTGTTCACATGTTTGCTTTAGTTTTGACATTTCCTTGCTGATTTTTTGTCTAGTTGATGTATTACTTTGTGACATAGGGGTTTTAATGTCCACAGTTATAATCATGCTGTTGCTTATTTGATTTTTCATGTCTGTTAATATCTGTCTTAAATAGTTGGGTGCTTTCATATTTGGTGTATTTATATTTATGATTGTTATCTCTTTCTCTTCAATTTTTCCCCTAATAAGTAGATAGTGAGGTTCTTTATCTCTTTTGATCATTCTTGGTTTGAAGTTCATGTTGTCTGCAAATAGAAAGCCACCTCTGACTTTTTTGGGGGGGTTCTTTTTGTATGGAAGATTGTTTTCCATCCTTTGACTTTCAGTTGATGAATTTCTTTTTGAGTTAAATGTGTTTCTTGTATACAGCATATTTTTCAATCTTGTTTCTTGTTCTACTCTGTCAGTCTATTTGTTTTGATTGGTGAATTGAGGCCATTTACATTGATTGTTATAACTGACATATATTGGTTTACCTTTGTCATGTTATTTCCTGCTGTTGGTTATCTGCTTTCTCCTTCTGTTTAACTGCTTGCCCTACCTGCTGGTTTCTTTCTGTCACTGTTTTTGGAATTTTGGTCATTTTACCTCTGTCTAGAATATCATTTAGTACTCTATGTAGGGTTGATTTGGTGGTCATAAATTTCTTCTGTTGTTCTTTGTCGTAGAAGTATCTTATTTTCTACTAATCTTAAAAGAGTTTTGCAGAGTATACCAATCTTGGTTGGAAATTCTTTTTTTTCAGGACTTGAAATACTTCACTTTAAGCTCTTCTGATTTAAGGTTTTATGTTGAGAAGTTTCTGATGGGCTTTTCTGTATAGGAATCTGTTTTTGGTCTGTAAAGTTTTTTATATTGTGTTCTTGTGCTGACTTTCTGTAATCTTGATTATTATATGTCTGGGTACAGTTTTATTTTAGTCATGGCTAGAGTTCTATATGCTTCATTTATTTGTACATCAAATACTTTATCTATGTTTGGGAAGTTTTCTGCCATTATTTCTGTGAAGAGTTATCTTTATATGCTGTCTCCAGCTTTTTAAAAAATGTTATCTCCAGATTTGTCATTTATCTGATACAACTTATGTTATTCTTCTTTGCTTCATTCTATAGCTGTTGGATTGATTTTTATGGTCTCTTGCTATTTTTAATATATCTTTCTTTTCATGATTACTAGCTACAATTCTGTCTCCTTCATTCAATCTGTTGCATATACTAACAATGGAAGTTTTAAAATTTTCAACTTCTATTTGGATATGTTTCATGGATTCCATTTCTTTCTTCACTGGACATTATTTGTTTCCATCATTTTTATAAGCTCATCTATTCTGTTGTCTGAGTCTTCTCTAATATTTTTATTTTAAGCATCATTTCTTTTTATACCTGACAGATTATCTTCTCTATAGCTTTTTCCACTTGTTTCACATATGTCACTGTCATTTCAGAAGGTGCCTGTGTTTGATTTCCAATTTTGTTTATCTCATTGAGTTCTTAGCTTGTCCTGGGTGGGCTGGAGGTCTGGAGTTCCATTTTGCCTCTGTGTCTTGTCATTTTATTTTTTCCCTTTTTAAATTTTATTTTGTTTTCTATGTTGGTGCTTGCTGATTTCTCATGATAGAGAGGTTTATCATTAGTATTGATGTTTTCCTAGAGGATGCCTGTTCTGCAGAGATGTCCTCTAGATGTGGTGGTTCTTTATAATTATACCTAAAACCTACTTTTCCAGTTTGTAAATGATACAAAATTACTACTGGCTCATCACTCAAACCTTTAGTACTATGCTGTGGTGATGATTATGATCCCATAATCACAGTGTTATCATGCAGCAGAGGAAAAATGATTATAACATGTATGACATCCTGGCTAAAGTATTATAGTTAATAATAACAATAGTTTCATACACAGCTTAACTCTGACAAACTATGGTAACTATTAAATTGCTACCTCCAACCACAGGAGCAAACTTTAAAGTTATGTAACAAGAGCAAACATATACCATGTACTTGTGTAAAGTGATTTTCCCCTTAGTGGAGTAGTTTTACCCTTCTGTCATGGGCAGGGGTTAAGATGGGTAGGAAACAGGATGAAGTGATTAATTAGGTCAAATATAGTAGAGTGAAGGCTGGAGGTGGAAAGAAGATCACCTGAGGTTTTGGAAACTGCAAGACATAAGAGTGAAAGAATGAAATAGGATGTGAAGAAGTAATCAGAAAGGGAAGAGACAATGTTTATCCACTTGAAAGTTTAAATGCAAGAAGTAGGTGAGGAAAAAGAAAAAGAGTATCAGTAGAAAATTAAAAATAGAGGTAAGAAACCTAACAGTGAAAAAGAAGGAAGAAACAGAAGGAGCACACCAAAGAAAAGAAGAAAAGAAAGAAAAAGGGGATACCAGAAAGGAGGAAAAAAATCCCCCAAACAAAAATAATCACAAAATGCAAAGCCAGATGACATCTAACCAGACAAGAAAGGGAGAGCTGTCAGAAAAACAAAGGAGAATGAAAGTAGTAAAATACGCCTGGTGCTTACAGTCCTGTGATAATGTCCGTGTTAGATCCCAGAGATGTGCTGGGCATGGAGATGCTCTTGGCCTCCAGATGTGGAAGCTGGGGCTGGTCTTCTGTTGGTGGAGTTCTCCAGAGCCCAGCTGCTGGCTTTATGCTACTGCTTAACACATTTCCATGTTTATGTCCTGCAAAAGCCACTGTGTGCCCTCCCCAGACTCCACCCCAACCAGCTGTCCTGGATCTCAGGGGATTCTATCTTTTGTATTTTCTTCTATTTTCTTGCTTATAGTTTTTTCATTCATGGGAAAGAGAAGTTCTGTCTTCCAATTCTGCCATCTAAACATAAGTTTCCTTCGTATTTATATGTTACATTACCATATAATGAGATATAGTTACAAATTGTGGTGTCAGGAAGATGGCGATGCATCTGCTGCAGAGGGCAGTGTGCGGAGCGGCAGTGGTGTGGCCCACACTTTGATGTGAAAACTGGTAGTGTTGAGAGTGGCCTGGGGTGTTTGAATTGAAAGTCTGCACAGACCTGCATCTCGGCGCGACTGTTTGGGACTGGTAGGCCCGCCCTTCATCCACAGGGAACTGCCCTGAGACTGGCATCTGGGCCAGGTCTGTTTGGGCCCATAGCCCCGCCCTTCACACCCAGGAAGTCTCCCAGAGACCAGCATCGTGGCCTGTTTCTTTGGGACCCGAACCTCTCGGACCCGCAGAGTGGCCTGGGCTGTTTGGATTGGGGATATTTTGGAGACTGGCATCGTGGCCAGGTCTGTTTGTGACCGGGAACATTGCAGAAACCACCAGTTTGGCCTGACTCTTTGGGACCTGTAAGCCCACACTTCACTCGCAGGGAACCGCCTGGAGACCTGCCTGGGACAAAGCACGGTGGCCTGGCCTGCCTCAGATTCCACAGGCTCTGGACTGAACACACCCAGCATTCGCCTTACAAATTAGGGAGCCAGGAGCCCACAAAGGGGAGTTAGGACCCTGTGAGGAGGCCAAGAGCCTGTGGGGGAGCCACTGGCCCTCCAGGAACTGAGGGTGTAAGAGGTAATTCGCCACACATGCAAAGAAAGCTTTGGAACACTGCTCAAAGTAAGGAAATATAGAAAAATGACAAGAGGAAAGACCAAAAGGCAGGCTCAAAGCCCTAGCCCTCCCCAAGAAAGCTGAGAAGCCGTGTACATGGAAGGAAAAAGAAGCCATACACCTGAAATGTCTGAAATGATATCAAATGAAATAAATATGCAAATAGGGAAAGCTATGGAGAAATTCAAACCAGAAATACTTGCCCAGGTAAAAGAAGAATTGATAAAAACAGTGAAAGAAATAGTGAACGTATCTAGTGAAAACACAGCTAAAAAAATAGAGGAACAAAGCAAACAGATAGAATGCCTCAAAGAACAATATAAGAAACAAACAGAATGCACAAAGCAGATTCAAAGAGATATACAGGAAATCAAAAATTCTATTGAAAGCTGTAAAAACTGCCTCAATGAAAGTGAAGATAGAATTTCAGACCTTGAACATAAGATTGCAGCTAGTGAGCAGGAAAGATAAGATCTTTTAAAAATAACAAAGAATCAGGAAATAACAATTCAACACCTGCAAGATGATGCAAAGAAAAATAACACAAGATTAATAGGGATAAATGAAAAAGAAGGGGACGGCCCAAATGATATCAAGACGATATTTACAGAAGTAATAGCTGAAAACTTCCCAAATGTGAGAAGAGAAACAGACATCCAGATAAGTGAAGCATATAGAACTCCAAAGAGCCATAACCAAAATAAAACTACACCCAGACACATAATAATCACCATCCCAGAAATCCAACATAAGAATAGAATACTAAAAACTGTTAGAGAGAAAAGAGAGATCACCTATAAAGGAAAACCTATCAGAATCATGGCAGACTTCTCAACACAAACAATGAAATCAAGAAGA
>PVJX010032325.1:0-20496 GCA_004027295.1 Dolichotis patagonum | reverse complement strand
CAAAGTGGTTTGCTCTGCATGGGTGTCTGTGTCTAGATTCTTCTCAGGCTAGAAAAAAAAAAAAAAAAGAAAAGGACAAAACTAATGAAGCCACAACCTTCCTGCTTGGTTGAATTAAGCAATTGCAGGGACAGTTGTCTTGCTGGTGATTTCAGGCAATCGTGCTGTCCCCTAGAAGCTACCTGGGCACCACAGATCCAGTGGGCAGCTGATCATGGAGCAATCAACGGAACCGCTGCAAGATTGGTCCCATTCATTCCCGTGACTAGGATGTGGGGCTGAAGGGCTAAGACCCAGGAGCCCAGAGACACAGGGCACGTCTCCGTGGACCGAATGGTCAGCTGCCTGGGTGCACCTGAAACACAGCTCTGTTGTAGGCGTGGACACAAATGTGGACAGGTGATCCGGAGGGGCTCCCACCCCACCCCGAGCGCTGGCTGAGCTGTTCTCTATGCCTGGAATGCCCACCCCCTCGGCACTGTCCACCTGTCCAATCCTACCTAGTTCAAGGACCAGCTCAAATACCAGTGGCTCCACAGAGCCCTGCCTGACCACGCCGGCCAGAAATAACCTCGCTCTTCTCAGTTTCACAGGTCTGAGCTATCTCCTCTGCCACTGCACAACACACTCCCTTTGGCAGCGGCTGCTGGCGCCCCTGGGCTCTCTCCAGCACTCAGGAAGACCCCTGAGCTTGGGAAGTGTGCCCCGTCCCTCCAGACCCCGGATACCTTGCACCTCTTGGCACAGTGCAGACACTGGTAAAACAAAGGCTTGCGCCAGAAATGGCTAAAACGGAGACTAGAATATTCCCTGGCCCTCCTCTGGCTTCTCTTTCTTCTTCTATGGCTTTTAAGAATATGTTTCTTTGATCTTCCAGTTACCCAGGGGAGGGTTGGGAATCTAGTGATAAATGTAGACAACACTACAGAGACCAAAAATGCTTCCAAAGATCCTGCTCCTCACGCGAGGAGGCTCGGGGAGGAGAAGTGGGGTCCCCGGTTTGCTGACAGCCTCTCCTGGGAATGGAAGTGCTATTTTCTCAAACAACTTCATCTGCTCCGGTTGCCATGTGCCAGTTCCTCGGCAGAGTGGGAATTCCTGACTTTATTTTTAAGTACAGACTCCAGTAACAGTCTGAGAAATTGCATATCTTCAGAGGCCTTATTATACACGTACCAACATACTGAACGTTTAGAACCCATATTATCTTCCCGTAAATATATGTTGGAAATCTTAAATTTCCAGCATTATGTGTAATAGCAATGAGGATTTGGCTTTTTGTTCCCTCTCAAGGTATCTTGAATGAAGCATAAGTGGTAAACCAGAAATGGTAACGCACGGGTAACAATTTCTCCACGATTTGTCTGCTTTCTCGTGCAGGTTCATAGGCCCCGCCACAACCATCACCAAGAGAAGCATACGGTTCTATACAAGTCACAGCCCAACTTTGGGAGTACACCTTCCACCCAGCGCCTCTCGGTGGAATAGCTCGCACTGATGGGTCCCATAAATACTCCTGGGAAGGAGATAGAGACACAAAATATATCTTTACCTGCCAGATGGGGGCTGGGGAAATGAATGTCCTCCACACCTCGATGTGGAAATACTTTGCCATTTGTCCCATCCCACTGTAATCACAGACAGGTGAGTCCCATACAGAGAAAAGGGGAGAAGGACTTGTTCTGTGATACTTGACCCACAAGAGATAAAGATGCAAGAAGAGTGCTAAAATGATTTAGTTATGAAAAAGGTTGTCCTGAATAAATACACCCATACTGGTTAATACTTCATTCAATATAAAAACTTCTCCCATGCAAAGCATGACTCATGGTGAAAAAGAATTGTCAGAAACATCAACTGGGTAGAGAACGGCACAGTGGGCTGTGTTTCCACAATGAATTCAGCAGTGCAGCAATGAACATGTGAAGACCACGTTCAAAGACCTGAGTTCAAATCCTGACTCCAGTACTCCTCTCCTGGCACGTCTATCAGAAAATTTCAGTTCCAGTTCCATGCTTTCTTCTGTGCTAAAGCAGCGATAGTTCCCAAACCTCCTTTGTGCATGACGGAGTAAAATACAGATCTTACAAGGGCGTCTGGACTTCACTGACCAGAACTAACATTCAGTTCGGGGTGTCACTTGTGCTCCTTCTCTCCCTGCTCCCAGCTGTTGTGTGGTCAGTCCCATTACTCCACACGAGGAAGACAGGATAGAATATTAACTAGCTAACCCACACCAAGATATGAGAGAGTTTCTCTTTTACACACCAAAACCCAGAAGTCGTGTTCCTAGCTATGAACATTTAAGAGACAAATGGAAAGGCGTGGCTGTGTCGCCTCACAGTGGCATTCACCTAACAGACTGATGGGTATCTGATCAAAGAAAAAGAAGTCAACAAAACACAACTGATCGCCAAAAGCTACTGGACATCGATCCGTACTCAGTTCCATTGTGAGTCTGTTGTGGAAAGGAAGGGAGCAATAGCAAAGCGTGAGACAGGCTCTGTCTGTCCTCGGCCATGTGGGATCCCAGGCTAAAGTCCTTCAGTCCTTGGGTCTGACGGGCTCCTCTAACTGCGATCCTGGTGGTTGCATCTCAGGAAGCCCAGAAAGTCTTGCAAGTTCACACTGGGTCACGGCAGAGTCCTCCCAGGTAGAGCGTGTCCGTGCAGGCCAGCAGGGGCTGTGGGCAGGTGTGCGTCCAGGCCTGGATGCAGGGCTGGCACGGGCTGCAGAACGCTGGAAACTTCCTGTTCTGGGTGTTAACTTTAGTTACCACAGCCAGACAGTGCTGCCAGTGGTGTGGAAGGAAAAATTGCTGTAGCCAGCTGTGCTGTTCACAGTCGGATGGATTCTGTGTAGCTCCAAACGGTGATGGAGCCAGCAGCCTGCTGTAGCCAAGGACAGGATGATGGATGAGGTACACACTGTGTCCAAGTAGAGAGAATGGCAGAAGTTCACTTCGGGGTTGTTAAAATGCTAATCTGGGTGAGTTAACAAAAGCCTAACAGAAGAGAAAAGGTTGAGAAATAAGTACACCTCATGTGGTATCCGCGAGGACCACAGATGCAATCCGATAGCCCTTGGGTCCTTTAAGGGTTGTTTTTCAAAAAGTAAGAAGGGTTAGTAGTTTTCCTGCTGGGAAAAATGGAAGCAATTTCAACACTGTTGTGGTCAGGGTCCGAGGGGGAAAAGAGCCAACGACAGTCCCCTCAGCTGAAAAGTGGCACGGTGTGCTTAATACAGTTATGCGATTTTTATTCTCGCCATGTGGCATGCGGATAAACGAAAGCAGCCCCCCTCCCAGTGGAAGCTGGCAGCTGTTCACGAAACCATTGGCATTCTAAGACAGTGGCTTTGGTAGACTTTCACACTAAGCCTTCGTTCACATAAGACCCAGAAATTACCCATCTCCCGCTCTAATGACAGACTCAATACACGAACTCCACGAACAATCTAGGCCATCATCTTTCATCTTAAAAGCAGGAAGACGGGACCAGGGTAAATATTTGGTGAAGACAGTCTTGCTTTAAACTCTCTAGGATTAAATAACGTGCCACAAAACAAAGATGCCTGGTTCGATGTCTTGCCAAATGATCTGTGTTGCTACTCTGTTTCTTTTTATTCTTGTGGGAGTTGAATGCACAGAACCATGTCTTGCCCACTGGGGGTTCAATGATTGGCCACCGCAGCTCCTGCCAAAGGACAGACAGGTATTCAATAAATACTGCCTGGTTGGCATACCCCAGTTGCCTCTCTTGCTTCCTCTAGAAGTGAATGTAGAGTGTGCAAACTTAAAGCCTATTATTAATTGAACTAAAAGACAGTATTCTATCTTACAGTATGCTAAGGAAGGCGTTCACCTCCCATGGTTACACTAATAATGGTTAGGCATGCAGCCAGGCTCCTAGCTCTCCATAAAATGCATCAGAAGAGTGAAACATGACTCTATTTCAGATGCATTTTTCACTCTTTGTATCTTAGTGAAACTCACGCAAGAACAATGACTAAGCTAATTACCACGGTTCATTAGGATAGAGCAGCAAGAAGTGAAAGCCTTCTCCAGTTTCACCAGGTCCTTAACCACCACGGGCCATCCTCGTGAATCAAAACTCTTGATTCCTGTTTCCTTGCCTGCTGCCAAAGGAGCCACCACTCGAACCAGGAAGCCCACTCGCCCAAATACAGTCACCGACCAAGCCCTCTGCAGCCAGCAGTGGACTGAAGTGGGTATGTAAGTTGCTCGCACTCTAAGGACTGGCAGATTTGCGGCACTGCCATCTTTCATATCTATCAAACCAGGGAGACAGGACCAGATGGTGCTATTAGAGGGCACCAAGAATTTTTTTTAAAGAGGGCAAAATGCCCATGAGTCTAAATCAAACTCAAGTTAACCAGCTGTCTGGCATCAGGGCAGTCACAGTAATCCTGGCACACTCTCCTGCCTCCAAACAGGTTATCCAGGCAGCATCCCTGGTAGAACTGAGTTTAGGGAGCAGTTCTCTGGCATCCAGTGAGAGATGGTAGCAGGTTGCTCATCTAACTGAATGGGTCCAGGAAAGACCTATATTGTGGGGAACATAGGGTCCTCTACATAACTCTCTGGAGACCACATTCTAGAGACCTAAACAAAAGCAGAAATATTAACTATGAAGAGCAACTCAGATGGGGTTGAGCTACAGTTTATTGATCTTGAGATGTTTAGGTTCATGGCAATAGAGACCCAAATCACAGAGCTTATCTGGCCATTTCTATTTACCCAAACCTGAGTAAATATTTGTGTCATATCTACCTGCTTGCCAGAATACGCCTGCCACTCACGACATTAGACATGACCACACACAACTTAATTTCCTCACCTAGGACCCCTCAGGTGGGAGGGTATGGACTTTTTAACAGCATGAATAAACCAGCATCAAAACCTATTGTTACAAATCCCTGAAAGGACAGTAAAATCCTCCCTGGAGCTGTCTGAGATAAGATTTCACAATACCATCTAAAAAAAGAAAAAAGAGCCTTGGAAAATTTCCCCCAAAAGGAATATGTCTGCCATTCAGATGGACAGAGACAGAGAACAAATCAGTTAAGGGAAATGTTAAAGCCTTCCCTAGGGCTTCGTTCTTGAAATCAACAAAAAGAATCCACTTTATTACCCCCAAATATTAAGCAGACAAAAAGACAACATTAAAAACACAATGCCCGTCCTTTTACTGCAGACTGAAATTCTCACTAACCAGAAGTTTGAGGGCGATTGCCCGGGACAATTTCCCCCGAGTAAGCGGAAACAATATGGTTATTTTTAAGGGAAAGAGGCCGCCGCAGTGGCAGATCCAATTACGGTTTACAGAGTCTACCAAGGAATCCATAATAATGATCCCGTCCCCTGGGTGAGGCTGGCCAGGGGCTGGGATACCAGAATCTGCGCGCAGCAGCCCTGAGCTCCTCTAAGGCTGCCACTGCCCCAGCTCCATGACGTTTCGCTTTTGTACAAGTCCAGGATTTCAACAATCACCGGACAGCCAGGGTCCCGGTCGGCACTGAGCAGCAATTTCTCAAACCCCATTGCTCCTCCACACCTCCAAGTCCTTTTTATGACCTTTCCTTTCAAGCCAAGAGTTCTCTGTGACATCGAGGGGAACCTCTGAGCCCTTTCAAGTCACCCGAGGCGGACTGCTGTGTCCTTTTCTGCAGACCACAAACACCGCCGCTGTCAAGACGGGAAATGAAAAGTTTCCCTACCTTCCCGGAACGTCACCATGGCCCCGCGCGCCGCGGCTCCTTCCCGGCTGCAGGACGCCGCTGGCCGCGCTGGAGAAGGGGCTCAAGCGGCATCGACTGCTCCTGATTTGTTTCCATCCATAATTGATAGGGAGATGAGAGCGTCACACGTCTCCTCGCGCAGCTCTTGCCGCCTGGCGGAGACCCTGTCCAAGAAGCTTCCGCAACGCATTTGCAGCCGGAGAACAAAGCGCGGAAAGTTGCCGGGGAGAGTGGCCCAGAGGAGAATCTGGGCGCCCGGAGGGAGGCGGGCGGCTCGGGCCGCTGTAGGGGAGGGGACGAGGGAGGGTGGGAAGAGATGGCCCTCCTCGGAGACGGGGACGCGGGGCGGGGTGGCCCCAGCGCCCAGCGCCCGCCCCCGCCAGCAGGCGCCGCTCCGCCCCAGGCGCACCGGAGGGCAAAGCGCCCACTGGGGGCGGCAGCGGCCCAGCCCCCGCGTCCCCGGTGCGCTCCGGGGCCCCAGGCTGCAGGGGGCGTCCGGGCTGCAGCGGGATCGCGCGCCCCAGCCCCGCTCCGCTCGGCTCCTCGCCCGGAGACGCCGCGTAGCCCGAGTCTCCGATAGTGTGTACCCTGCTTGGCCAGAAACTTTTCCTCGCTCCCCTCTGCTTTTCCTCCCTCGAGGAGGAGGAGGAGGCACCCGGAGCAGGGCCCCTCCCCCAAGCTGCCAGCCTCGCCAGTGTGGACGGCTCCGCGCGCCCCTCTCCGCGCGCTCCGGGCACGGCTGGCAAGAGAGCTGCTCAGAAAGGAGATCGACTCCCCGGTGACACGACAGCGCACACACGCGAACACAGCCACACACGCGCGCGCGCGCACACACTGCACACGGGCGCCGCAACCTCTGGGGCTTGGCGCCGACTCTGTCGTGCGCCCAAACCCTGATCCAAACGCACAGCAGACGGGCTCACCTCATGGGTGGGAGAAGGCTGGCGAAAAATAAAATGCTTGACACGGTCAAGGGAAAACGAAAAGCGAGACACCATGGAGAAACAGATCTCCCTCCGTTGTCGCCTTCGGTCTCGGTTTCCTCGCTCGAGCCTGGAACTCGCCACCCCCGAACCTCGCAGCGACAGCCGGACGGAGCTGGAGCCGAGCGAACCGCCGCGCGGCAAATGGTGTAATTCGATCCATCTCCGAGTCAATCCATCAGCCCGCCGAGCCCGGCTTCCTCCGCGCCCTCGCCAGCGCGCCGCGCGGTCCCACCCCCGGCGCGCTCGCCCGGTGCGTGGAGCCCCCGCGCGGCGCCGCGCCGACCCGGGCTAGGAGCCTCGCGGACACCGGGCCCCGCCGGGCCCAACCGAGCCCCGCGGACTCCGGGCCGCGCCCTCCTCTGCCTCCGCGGAGGGGCCGCTCCTTCCTGCCAGCAGCTCCGGCGCCGGAGCCCTGGGCGCCGCGCCCGCCACAGCCTGCGAAGCCGCCTTCTCCTTCCCTCCCTCTGCCCCTCACTTCTTTCGGGGCTGTCCCCTAGCAGCCAGAGGACGAATCTTTGCAGACCGGCGGAGCTGAGGGCGCAGTGGTTCCCTCAAGTTCTGCCTGAGTTTTCTAGTCTTTAAGATTTATTTTTTAAGCACATCCTGCGAACCCGCCCCCCTCAGGATACCTCCCCCTCCCACACGCATGCACACACGCGCGCGCGCGCGCACACACACACACACAACACACTCCCCAATTTCTCTTTATAACCACTAAGCAAAACAGCTGGGAAGAGGCAATCAAACATTGCTTTATCTTTATAAAATACAGAAATTGCCTACTAAAAACCCCATTTCTACTTTGAATGAAAGCCATTCAGTACAGTATGATTTTGCAGGCTAATGAGCCGGTATTACAGGCAAGTGTTTCGTGTAATACGTTGTGGGAGGAAAAAAAAAAAGAAAGAAAACGTCCTTGGAGTGACATCATTTAAAACTGACTGACACGAATGAAGGGGGGGGAGAAGTCTGCTATCCCCCAATAAGAGGGGTTTTCCTTTCCAAGAATGGGCCGTGTTTATTAATTTCCGGTTGAATTATGTATCACTGAGGGGTCTGAATGACCGGGGCGAACCAGGTTGCCCCCGTTTAAAGAAAAAGCAAAGCGCTTTTCTGCTGAACTTTTAGTATGTCTTCAAGTATGGTCAATTGCCTTGAGAGAGACAACAGAAAGGAGGGAAGACGATTTTTCCTTTTCTTGATGCTTCTTCCTCTCTGCGAACAGTTGTGTGTTTACAGTTAGGAGTTGTTTCTGGCAGTTCCTCTGACAGTGTTGAAAAGGAACTGGGGGGAAAGAGGCACCCCAAGACCTGCTGCGGAGCCATCCGGAGACCTGTTTCCTCGCTGCCTAACCCGTGCAGCCCAGAGGAAGGAAGGAGGGCAGACGAGGGGGAGTCTTTTACATATAAACCCTCGTCCAGCTGTTCTTCCTGTTGCGAGAAAAGGGTTAGGGGCGGAGAGCACCGCTTTGGCAGCCCACCCTGTGATTATTCTGTGCCCAGGCCTTTAGTGGAGGGGCTGGGGTGGGGGTGTTTTGTGGCCGTGCTGGGCTCTGACCTCTCCTCAGGTTACTTGGCAATCAGGGGCCTCCCCAGCCAACTTTTGACCCAGAAAAGCTGCGCCTCTTCGCGCGCTCCCGGGGTGCCCCTGTCCTCCCCTTCAAGGGAGCAGGCAGAGCCCAGCGCAGGCAGAGGACGCTGTGTGCTGAATGAAGATGAGGTGGTCACGCGCTCCGGAGGACTCACATCCCCACCCACCGGGAGGCAGCAAGCTGACTGATGCCTGATCCCCTGACTGCAGTGGCACCAAAGGCAAAAACCCCCCAAAAAACCTAAAACCAAAACCTTTAGTCCTCTGGATGCTTGAATTGTCTGCTGCAGTTCCCTGACAGCCAACTTTACAGGGCGCAGTGGCCTTCAGTTCTCAGAGTTAGGAATAGAGACTGTAGGTTGCAAAGGGTTGTAGGTGGCCAGGTTGCTGCCAGCCATGGGTGAGATGTGCTTTCGGGATCGGGATGAGCCCAGGCCTCCACGTCCACCCGTGTCTGGTCTGCTAGAGGAAGGGACCAGGAGCTCACACGGAGAGAATGGTGTCCTTCACTGTGGGATGGAAATGCTGTCCCCAGGCATCTGCCTTATCTCTGGTGTCTAGAGAGACTCTTGCTGGCAGGAGGATGCATCTTTCCATTTGGACATTTATGGAAAGAAGTCTAAGGAAACTGCTCGCTCCACGTAGCTGCCTCTGTGGCCGTGGATTGGCACTGGGTCCCACCCGTTCATTTTCTATCCTTCTAATCCTCCAGTTTAATTCTCCAGTACCCCACCCACCACCCATTGTGAGCTTCGTTAGCTGGTTACCTGCAGTTCCCCACCATGCCATGATGTTCACCGCACCTCTGCTTTCTGTGGCTTCCTTGTGCTTTTCTTAATAAGAGTAAAAGGAATGTTTAGGTGGGAAGATGTCCCTCACCCCACCAGCCTGTTGGGTGAGTCTCAGAGTCGTTCTTCTGCTGGGTCCTGTCCTCTCACAAGTCATGTGACAGAGTGACATCCTACTGGACACTTCCAGATGCTTACCTGATAGCCCCAGTGCTCTGCACAGTGGTGGACGGTGGTGACAGAGCCTATGATTGTCCCCTGCTTGCCTATGTGCTCAATCAGGAAGGATTGCTTTTTTTCCCTAGGACACGTCTCCAGAGGAGGGATCTGTCTGTGATGTGTGCGCAGTACTTAGCGGGTTATACAGAACCAGTGAATGAATGAACAGAGATATCTGGCTGTTTTCACACCCAAAAAGAAAAACTTAGAAGCTCAACCATACTCCACGTAGTCAATGATTATGCTTTAGTATGATGTGTGTAATAAGTAGTATGCTTGTTTCACTATTTAGTTTTAAGTTTAGAAAGCCATCTGGATGTTATAGAAAATCTTTGTGTATAATTGTCCATAAAAATTGCAACCAGAAAGTACAACTCTTTAACTTAGTTATTAACCAAAATGGATGTGCCAACTCTGTTCTAGGTACCACGATTATTGTCATTATCATAACTGTTCCAGTGACTTGGCTAATGCCACACATGTAGCCACTAACTATGATTTGTACCATACCCCTTACAGAGCTGTAATCATAGTCAACAGGCAGGTCATAGTGATTAGGGAACTCTCCAGAGTGTTATTAAACCTGGATTCAAATCCTCTCCCTCTTCCTAGATTCATGCCCTAGGATATTTTATTTAACCACCCTGGGCTTCGTTTACTCATCTGTAAAAGAGGAATGGTGAGAATAATGTTTCAAATGGATTTTGTGGAGACGGAATATGAGAACACATATGTAAGGGGTTTAGCATCTTACTTAAAATACAGCGAGCAAGAATGAATCTTAGCCAATATTTGTTTTCAAGGTGGGGAAGGCAGTGTGACACACGAGATGTGTTACTTACAGTTCCACCAGAGGTGTGCAGTAAAATTCCAATCTGTCCCCCGTCTTCTCCCGTATCTGTGTGAACACATCTGTTAACCCAGGTACATAGCCCCACTGTCCAGGTGATGGGGAAAAAACATTTTGCATGAATTTTAATGAACAACAAAGTTTAGGATGCAGGTTTTCCTGTTCCAAAATGAAAAGATGAAGATATCGGAATTTCAAAGGTAGCTGCAGCTTTGGCGGTGACTTCAATTTGGAATGCACACACGGTATTCCTTGCGTTCGCACATTCTAGAAAGTGCTTTTGTGGCAAGAGATTGCCTGCAAAACTAATCGGCACGCTCCATGACATGATAAATCATTAATAATACAGACCCGAATCTCAGCATCTGCATGGGCACAGCTGGCCTCCTTGTGTCAACACGGTGCATATGAAAATGACTGTGCCAAGATATTTCACTTTAATGAAAAATATTTATCATGGTAAATCTTAAACCTCAACGTTTTACTGACATAATTCATTTCTATTACTATGAGCTATGATAGTATACTGCAATAGCTATGCTTATGTTTGGAGTGATAAAAATGTGCATTTTTAGTCATTTTGACTACTCTACCTTAGCATGAATAATTTTTGTGTTCACTCTGAGCAAAGGGAATGCACCATGCATTTATGGAAATAATAAATCAAATACTTATCTAATTTTGCTAATGACTTCGTAGGTGCCACTGTGTGGACACTGAATGCTCAAGCCAAATAGACGAATCAGGCTTAAAAAAACCCCAAAACCAAAAAACAGTTACTTCCCCAAGTAAGATGAACAATACATAATTTTTAGTAATATTAGCTCTTTTGAAAACAGACAAGTGATATGCAGACTATTACCATTTTATCAGTGATCTTTTGAGCAAACTGAAGCAAAATAAACTCTTTTTTGGAGAGAGGATAAGACAACAAGCCAATAATTCAGTCCAAGTTGCTTAACTGTGCTACTACGCACTTTGGAAATGAATACTTTGGATTCTGGAAGGCCACCTTATTTCCTGCAGAAAAGAAGCTGACGCTAAATTTCTGATGAACTTCTTTCCATGTGTTTATGGAAACCAGGTCTTTGATCTTGAAGAACTGGGGTTGAACAATACCTGTTAAATGTTAGAGTGGCTTAATGCAGGAGGAAGATAATGAAAATAAGCAAATGTAGTGAGGCATTGAAAAGTTTGGGCATCTTACTGTTGTTTTTGTTTTGAAGTATTGGGGATGAAACCGGGGCCTCATACATGCTACTGCTCTATGTCTCAATATACCCTCAGCCTGTCTTAGTTACTTTTTCTCGCCTGAGACAAAGTACCCAACAGCTAAAGAAGAAAACGGAGGAAAGGATTATTGTAGATCACAGTTTGTAGAGGTTTCGGGTCAGAACTGGAGGGCTGCAATGCAGGGTGGCATGGCAGAGGGAAAACAGCGCATGGTAGGAAGAAGGCAGACGGCAGGGAAGTAGCGAGCTGTCCTCTTCTTGTTCCTTATATTCTATCCAAGCTACACACCCTCAGGGTGGGTAGCACTCACACCCAGGGAGAACCTTCCCATTATCCACACCCAGGGCCATCCAAAACCAATCAGTGGGCAATTTAGTAATCACACACCCTTAGTACCAGCATCACACACTCTAGGTCCAGCCACCTCTGAAAAGCCTCCCCTCTAACTGCCTCAAGTGTCAAGTGGGTCAAGTGAAATTTCTAATTTGAGGTCATCTTCATTGTGGTTGTACTTGTTTACATTCTCACCAACAGAAGTTGGTATTATTTGATATTTTTGATGATTGTTATTCTTTATGGAGTAACATAGTATCTCACTGTTGTTTTAATTTGGATTTCTCTAAGGCCTGTAGTGTTGAACATTTTTGTCATTTGTTTATTGGCCATTGGTATCTCTTTTTCTAAGGAGTGTCTATTGATTCCTAGGCATTGAATAATGAACTCACTGAAAAAGAATTTAGGAAAACAATACCATTCACAGTAGCATCAAGGAAAATTAAATACAGTGACGTCCCTTGTTCATGGACTTAATTCACTGCACAATTCTGGGGGAAGATGACTACATTTGTGTTCATGCAGGGAAGATGGCCGCAGCTGTGTTTGTCACCAGATGTGGACTTTGCACAGAAGCTAAATTTTTCTGAACGCTTCTGTTTGTAAACTGAGCTATTCTTAAACAGAAGCATTTGTGAACCAAGGTGTTACTCCACTTAGGAATTAACCTAAACAAGGGAGTGAAAAATCTCTACAATGAAAATTAAATCACTCTGAAAAAGGAGATTAAACAAGACATCAGAATATGGAAAGATACCACATGTTCTTGGATAGGCAGAACCAGTATAGTCAAAGTGACTATACTTTCACAAGTGATATATAGATCTAATGCAGCCCTAATCAAAATACCAAGAGCATTCTTCACATATCTAGAGGAAATAATCGTAAAATTCATATGGAACTAGAAGACACACAGCATAGAAAGAGCAATTCTGGGTCACAATAACAAAGCAGGAGGCATCACAATCCCAGAGTTGAAGTTATATTATAAAGCTACAACAATAAAAACTGTATGGTACTGTCACAAAAATAGACATATGGATCAGTGAAACAGAACATAAGAAGCAAAACAGCCACAGGCAACCATTTGATCTTTGACAAAGGAATCGAAAACTTATACTGGAGGAAAGGTAGTATCTTCAACAATGGTGCTTGGAAAGCTGGCTATCCACATAATAGAAGACGAAGTCTGTATTATCACAGACTCCATCTTCTATTATGTGGATAACCAGCAAATATATCACCAGGTATTAAACTAAAAATGAATCAAAGGTCTAAATGTAAAAAATAGAAACACTTAAGTGCTGGAAGGTAAAACCCTGGAAGACACAGGTGTAGACAGACTTTCTGAACACAATCCCAGTTGTGCAAGGGAATCAACTAATGGAGTACTATCAAATTAAAAAAATTTTGCACAGTAAGGAAAGCAGTAAAGAGACAATCTACAGAATGGGAAAATTTTTGCCAGCTATTCTTTGGAGAAAGGGCTAACACCTACAGTTAATATAGAACCCAAAAACTTAAGACGTTCCCCCCCCAATAGAAGACCTGATCAGAAGATAGGCAACCAAACATCTGAATCCCAATCGTCTACATACAAAACTTCTGTACATATGAGGTATCAAGTAGATTCATGGCCAGAACCCACCAGCGCCACCTACTGTTTAAATAAAAAAGAGAAAATAGGATTGTGGGTAATTTCTCTTTCCAAATAAGGCTCCTTAAAGGATATCTTTTTCCTTTCTGGCTTGCCTTCTCTGATAAGATGTGGACAACAAAGGACATGCTTTTAACACTGAACCTACTGGAGTTATTAAAAAATTACACCGCTAATATGCAAGATAATGAAGAGTGGTATGTATGGGAGACAGGAAGAAGTTGCTATTCTAGGATAAAAATAATAGAAAACACCTTTAGCTTTAGGCTGTCATAGTAGAGGTGCATAAAATCCCCAAGCCCTAGTCAGTGCTGCTGTAATGATCAGGTGCAGCAGCGTGGGGAGATACATCTGACTGTTAAAGATACATCTGACTGTTTACATCTGGGTTTTGCATATGGAGCCATGGAATCAGCCAGGGTGCCGTGAATCAGAGGGTGCAGGAACACTCTCCCCAGCTGTCCCAGGCACAGAGGTTCTATTGATGACCCCCAAGGAGGCTCAGGTGGAGTTTACAAACTGGTCTAACCTTGGGTTGGTTCCACATAGTGTTCTGCATATGTTTTCCTTGTCCCCAAATCTCCCTGGCCTTCAAACCTTTCACCAGTTACCAGCCTGCAAATGGAAAAAGTTCAGATCTACACATTTTTATAACAGATTTTCTATGAGGCTGATTTAAACATTATGGGATTCATTTTACTGTTATCCAGGATGTGATCCTTGGTGGCTTCTGGGAACTGTCATGTATATTGAAAGATCTCTTTGAACTTATTTTTCTAAGGAAAGCCTGGAAAGATAGCCTTACAGAATTTGCCACTGATTCTGTGTTTCAATTGCAAAGCTAAAAGGAAAATCTAAGAGCTTGCTTGGAAAAACCAAATAGGCCTGGAAGGATTGATTTGAGTTTTTAAACAGCATCTACAACCATTAAACTTGAATATTTCCACATTACAGTTGTATTCAGTGGTCGACTTTTGAAATCTTATTGCATCTGGATTCACGTACACACTATGTATATGTGTTGCTGTGTGTGTGTGTGTGTGTGTGTTCCCTCTAAGAGTTTCTGTTTAAAGGCTTTATGAGTTCCTTCGCTGTATTAAAATCTTTGAAATTATACTCATAAACTACCCAATATGCTCTGAATTTCTAGGTCATAATTACAAAATAAGCAGATTCATTTTTCAGCACAAATTTTAATTAAGAATTCCAGTTATGCAATTATTTGCTAATGAATAATACCTACTCAGTACCGAGACATTCTATTAAGCATGTTTACTCAAAAGTATGTTTTCTAAAGGCTGTTTTCATGGGTCAATTTCCATCTGTAAGCCATCAACTTCAGTAAGTGTCATATTCAAATAAAAGGAAAATGCTTATCTCCTATATCATTTAAAGAGGTGGGGATTGACAAGGATAGTTTATAATTGCTGAAAATAAATTAATTTAGTGATAAAATCTAATCAGCCATCCTTTCAGTTCCTCATAAATATCCAGCTACTGAACTCAGTGATTTATTTCATTTAGATTATTTAGCCGGGCCATCCTGCTGTCCACTCATTGAGGGAAACTTTTCTTATAAAAGGAGGAAAGCAGAGAAACTTATGTGGCTCATGTTTATTTAATTATGACTTGCGAAAAACAAGCCCAGTCTGCGATCCTGATTCCTTAAAGATGCTCTTGCTTTTACTGTAGTAAGGAACCAATCATCTTTGCCTTTGATTTATTTGCTGACTTTTATACTGAAGAACAAAAAAAGATAAATACACAAAAAGTAATCTATTTTTTTGATATCAGACAAATGTACAGCCTGTAGAAGAAAGATGCATCATTTTTAGAAATGGAAAACAAAGTTAACTCTTCCAAGTGGAACCACTACAAACACATAAAGGGCTGGATTTCTGTGGATAGTCTGAGCCAGTGAGTTCCAAGGGAACCAGGGACTTCTCAACTCGAAATCAGGGCCCTGCCAGAGCCAATCAATGTATCAAGATATATCGTAGGTTAACAGTGTAACTAAAGTGAAAGGGGGAAGACATTTATTTCACCATTCGTTATTAATAGCAGTGATCTGCTTTGTGTAAAGCAGTGTGCAGAAATAAATGAGAAATACCTTGCATTTAGACAGCAACTTAAAATTTGAAAAGCAGCTTTATCACCCAGAGTCTTTGGCAGGGAACAGATGGCATACTTAGGTAATTCTAGGAGGCTTTGATAAAGGTGCTGTTTGTGAAGGTGTGGCCTGCAGGGAGGCCACAGGGCCTGGTTACCTTGGGGCCTTACTACCCTTCCGTCCCAAAGAGCCAGAGGAAAAAGCAATCAGAGAACCTGGAGACTCGGGGACTAAAGAGGATCCCTTTCAAGGGAGCTGTGACCCACGACCAAGACAAGCTACAGCATGGGGTGACATGTCAGGGCAGAAATAGAGAAACGAGCATCACAGTACACTTCTCTCCTTCCCTCCACTCTCCTCGGTTCAACTTCACCAGAAACCAAAGGTAAAGGACCTATTGACACAGTCCATAGACCTCAGCCCTTGGGCAAAGAAAGCAGGAGACAGGCATTGAGTGAGCATCTGGTAGAACCCATGGAAATTCACCCTTTATTTTATTCTGGTCCTTATAGAATGCTAGATAATAGAGACCTTTCTTTTGCAAACAAGAACACTTATACTGGGAGACTTGCCTACTGTGACCCAATTGTAGAGCAGAACTAGACCTTGAACCAGGTCTTCTGAATCTAACTCTGGGCTTATCACAGACTCCCCCTCTTCTCTGCCCTTTGAGCTTCCTTATTACCCTTATCTCACCCTATCACTTTCATAACAGATTTGATTACTCACCTGGACTCAGCCCATTGACTAGAGAGAAAGCCACTAAGTCCTTGTGTTATCACTGTACAGAATCATGACTGGAACAGGCAGCCTGGAGTATTTCGGTGGATGGAATAAATGTTGAGAGAATGTGCAACATAGCTGGAGAGATAGGTGTACAAGGACACGTGACACAATGCTATAAGTACCAAATCAGGAGTTATGTGGAAGTACAGAGCTCAGGTTCAATTCATGGAAGACTTTGTAATATGGAGCCCTATGAGCTGTGTGAGCATACTGAGAAACACATGCCCCAAAGAGGAGGACTATCACACAGGTTATAGCGGAGGCGGGGAGAGTAAGGGCATCAGCAGGTATATTGGCTACTTTCTCTCATTGCTGGAACAAAATACCTGACACCCAAAGTGAAGGAAGGAATGTTTATTTAGCTTACAGTTTGTGGAGGTTTCAGTCCATAATCAGCTGGTTCCAAGGCAGGGTGGCACATGGTAGAGGGCTAACAGTTCATGGCAATGGAAGACAGCACAAGCAAGAAGAGCAAAAGGAGAGCCCAGAGAGAAGATTCTGTCCGTTATATTTTATGTAGGCCACACCCACTTGGAGGTAGCATTCACACCCTTAATCCCAGCATTGGATTGTGAGTCATTTACAAACTCCAGAACCCTGCCCCCTGGACAGCATGAGGCTTTGTGGGGGTATCCAGACTCACACCGTAACAGTGGGGCTCCTAGAGTAAACGGTAGGAGGCCTGAATCAAAACCACAAGCTCCTCCTATGTGGTTTCTTAGCTGGCATGTGCTGGAGTTTTAATCTTTAATTTGGGTGTTTGGAAGTCTTCTGAGGGCACAGGTTACCATAATGATTCGGAGACATAGATTTTTTTTGCATTTATAAAGCATTTATTGGGTGGGTTTGGGATAATTTTTAAAATTTTTTACCAGTCCATGTTTGCAGTACCTAATGATTACATTTCTTGCGGGGAGTTGGTGCATCTACATAACACGTCTTTGTTCTTTCTTCATCCCTCCCTCCTCTCTTCCTCCATTTCTTGGTCCTCTTCTCTTTGTAAAAGAGCACGGATGATCAGAATGCTTTTGGAAAGGAGCTGGCTCTAGGGCTAGGAGACCCTCAAGAGGTTTTGGAAATCAGCATGCTACAGTAGGGGTAGGGTAGAAGAAGATGGTGATGGAGGTGGGGCCTGTGGAAAAGAGGGAGCACATAGCCAGAGAGACAGCTGCACTGGCTGTCAGAAGTCTGAGTGCTGGTGAGAGCAGAGAGGGAGATGTCCCCAAGTTTCCTGGTCTGGCCAAATATAAGAAAAGTTGAGTTTTTATAAGAGGTAGAGACATGGGAGATGGAACAGATTGTCAGAGAGGGAGTAATTGAGTTTGATTTTGAGTGAGAGGAGCTTAAAGTGCTGGTGTGGCTTCAGGAGGCAATGCCTTGCAGTAAATTGGGAATTACTAGCACACTTACAGATGGTAGACAAGGGACACTTCTGTCCTTCATAAGAACAGCAAAATTTCAGCAAGCCAAATACAGAGCCAAAAGGAAGAGTAGATCCAGTCTCTGGGTCAAGGTGGGCTCCTGGGTTCCAGGGTGCTGAGTGTCAGGGGAGAGATGTCCCTTTCCTGTTCCTGGGCCCTGGTCTCCACCTCTAGCTCAGAGAGCAGAACGGGAGAGTTACAGACAAATCCCATTCCTTGCTCCAGACACGCACACACAGGTAAAGTGGCCCTGGAAAGTCATCATATTTCACCTAATATCTTTTGGAGTCGTCTGCTCAGGGGTATCTTTTCAGCCTGACAATCATACACACACATGCACACGCAAAAAATGCTGCTGGGCAGCTTTAAAACTTTCGGTGAAACCACCCAAAATCATTACTTTAGAAATGGTTGGGGATCTTTGATCTTCCTGAATATGGCGTAGATGGGGAAAGAACATTCAAAATGGGCTTATTTAATCACGATCGCCCATGAAACATTAGGCGACTGGAGCCCCTGACCGTCAATATCTGCTTTCAACCTCAGTGCTGCTGGAAAGCACAGCTCAGTGCCTTTTCCCTCAGTTATCTTGGTCAACACCATTTAACTTGATTTGAAGTGTTAACATGAAACATAATAGGGTGGATCATTTCAGAGCAAGGAATCACTTCCTGACAGCTACGTGATTAAAAACAAAGAGGAAGGATGGATATCATTACCATCAGGATATTATTTAATGGTCAGGGTGAGCTGTAAAGCAGCTGTACTTTTAAGAAAATTTATAATATATTAGTTACAGGATTACGAGGATGGTCACACCATCATTCTCGTTCTTTCTTTTTTGAGACAAGGCTGGCCCTGAACCCCTGGCCTTGCCTTCTAGCCTCAGTTTCCGGAGAGGGAGGCGCTGCAGGCGTACCCCAATGCCTGGCTCTATTTTTCTTATGGTGATTAGTTTCTTCATCTGTTTCATGCAGTCCATTGCAAAACAACTTATATACTGCTTTTCTAATACAGAGTGGAGGGGAGTGGTAGGAAAGTAGAGACACAAAGTGAGAAGGAAGGCAAATGAGAAATCTAATTAAATGTAATGGCATATTTCCAAGAAAAAAAGATAAAGTCTTTAGCAACATCTGCAATTTCATCTTCTGAATGGTAAATCCTTTCACTGGCAGGAACTTACTTTTCTCTGTGTGTGTGTGTGTGTGTGTGTGTGTGTGTGTGTGTGTGTGTGTGTTGTGTGTGTGTGTGTTTTATTATTTATCATTAATGGGAGGAGAAATAAAATAGATATAAGTATTGGCTAATTTCATGGAAACTGTCTGGAATTACACAGAATGTCATAGAATGTATGCTTAATTACATAAGGAACTTTTGTATTAAAAACATCACTTTATTACCTTCTATAAACATTTTATGAATCCATTTAGTTTATGGTTAAATGAAGAGGAAATGAAAAGCAGGGATAAACTACAAAGGATTCTTTCCTTATGCTCTAAGCTGACTTCATTAGAACTGTAATTTAGTGCCCCGTGTATCTGAGCAAACCAAGAGCCAAGACGGGACAAATCCGTACTTTCAGTATTTAGTCAAATGTTGGAAAAGTCGCGTTTGCCTTTTCAGCGTGCCTTTTAACACGCTGGGGGCTCTCGGGATCCCACCCCAGCAGTGAGGTCTGGGGCAGGCTTGGACCTCTGGAGTCTTCCTGAGTCCTTTCTCCCACTTTCCTTCCTGTGACGTTCCTTCGACTGTACCGAGGCAGGCCGGAAATTCAGAGCCTTTGCCCCACAAGGCTCCTAGCGTGCTTGTCACCGAGGCAGCAGAGGAACAAGGCTCTGGGCCAGAAGCGTGCGTCCCCACCCTCCCCGGCAGGGAGCAGGGTGCCTGCGCTGGAGGCTAGGATGGGGTCCAGCGAACCCTTCGTTCAGCAAAGGTTTCTGCCTTCCGGACCCACACTTGTGCAGAGAGAGTGGCGGAGAAGCCAGTGCTCGCCCAGTCGCAGCGCAGAGCCGGGCCCTGACTTAGCACCCATTGTCCAGCCTGCGGGTGGGCAAGGCGGTGAGGTCAGAGCACGCGCAGTCCAGGAGGCCTGAGCTGCTGGAGATGGGGCGCCCTGGACTGACCCAAAGGCCGGCTATGGCTAAAGGGGTGGGGGTGGGGAGCCTGCCTGAGAGAGAAGACGGAAAGGACCAAATAAAAAAGTATCAGGAAAACAGAAATGATCAATATTTTAAAGTCATATATTGTTTTTATTCGATTATGTTATTATAGGGTAAGGGCAAAGTGCATGGGTTTTGATTTTTTTCTTGTTGCTTACCTCGGGGAGAGTAACAATTTCAGCTATCAGTTTCCTCTTCTTCTGTATGGAGATAATGTTTAACTTGGTTCTGGTCAGGGGCAAAGGAGATGATGTTTGTGAAAACGTCAGCTACATTTTATAGAGAAAAGACTGGAAAGCTTCATAGGGAGGCTTGCTGTTGCTAAAGTCCAGCGGTCACCCTGGTGGCGATGTCAGAATTCCTTGGGGTGTGCGGTCAGTCTCTACCCCAGCCTCCGCGTCCCTATGAGGAGCCCCTTCAGGGCCCTTCTCCACTCTCCTACTGGGTTCTGGGGTTTGCGTGATCCTCTGAGTCCAAACTGCCTTCCTGCAAGGCATGCTGGGACACGCTGTGACCCTAGCACTCTGGGAGTGGTGGGTGGGAGGGTCACAAGTGTGATTCCAGCCTGGGCAACTTAGTGACTTAGTGCGACCCTGTCTCAAAA
>PVJX010032324.1:0-20508 GCA_004027295.1 Dolichotis patagonum | reverse complement strand
TTTTAAATAGAAAAAAAAAAAAAGAAATATACCACAGTAGCACATTTTTTAAACAAAACAAGCTTGGTGTCCTTGTGACAGGTGGACAAAATGAACTCTAAAGCTATTTTCAGCCTTAACTATCTGTGATTCTAGTGTTTCAGATTTGCATCTATTTCAAGAGATAAATGTTTCTATATTTGACAAATATATTTCCATGAAGTAACTATAGGAAAATGAGGAGCAGAAAGAGAATAATCTGGGATATCCAGGGGACTTCTTAGAAAGAAGAGTGGAAAAGTCTGATCTCTAAGTGCAGGGATAACAATGAGATGATACATCAAAGCTTCCTTTAACCTGAATTCTATTTGAAAAGAATTTTAACTCTGTTTTAAAAAGATATGCAGGCCGGGGGTTTAGCTCAGCAGCATAAATGCCTGCCTGGTAAGTGCACGGTCGTGAGTTCCATCCCCGGTACCAAAATAAATAAATAAATAAATAAATAAATAAATAAAAATAAAAATAAAGTAAAATAAAATAAAAATATATGCAGTTAATGTAGCATATTGACTAAAATAATGAGGAAACTACACATTATCTCAATTCATGTAGAAGAAATATTTTTAAAATTCAATATGCTTTCATAAAAATGCTCAACAAACTAGAAATACAAGGAAACTACATCAACGTGATAGAGCCTAATGTGAAAAGAGGAATAGTTAACATAATAGTCAATGGCACAGCAAGAAATATTTTCTCTATGATCAGAGACAAAGCAAGAATGCACAATTTTGCTAATTTTACTTTACACACTAGAAGTCTTACTTGAGCAATTAGGTCAGAAAAAGAAATAAAAAACATCCAAATTAGAAGAGGTTACCTCTGTTTACAAGAAACATCTTACACGTAGAAGATCTTAAAAGATCACACACACACACACACACACACACATGCACACAGTGCAAGTTAGCACTAATTTACAAACTCAGCAAAAATTTCCCAGTAATCAGTGTGCACAGAAAAACAGTTGTATTTTAATATATAGTACTTTGAATTAGCAATATGAAAAAGAAATTAAGAAGCAATTTTTTTTTTTTGGTACCAGGGATCGAACACATGACCTCGTGCTTGCCAGGCAGGCGCTTAAGCCACTGAGCTAAATCCCCGGTAGCAATTTTATTTTTAAAAGCATCAAGAATATAACAACACTTAGGAATAAACTTAGCCAAGGAAGTGACAGACATGTCACTTCCCTGTTTTAGCTAAAAACTAAAACACTGTATGCTAAATTATTGCTAAAAGTAATTAAGAGGACACATATACATGGAAAGACATCCCATGTTCATGGAGTGGAAGATTCAGCATGGTAAGATGTCCATATTACCCCCAAATATCCTACATATTCAATGCAGATAGCATCACAATCCCAACAATGTATTTTGAAGAAAGAGAAAAATAAATTTTATTTCATATTATGAAATCTCAATGGATCCTGAACAGTCAAAATAATATGTAAACAGAACAATGTTGGAAGTCCCACACTTCCTGATTTTATTCTATAACAAAACACCAGTAATGAAAACAGTGTGCCACTGACATTAAGACAGACATACAGACAATTGAAATAGAGATCTCCAGAAATAAAACTTTGCATATATCGTCAAATGATTTGTAACAAAGATGCCAAGATGTAACAAAGATGTACAAAGATACCAAGATGTAACAAAGATGTAACAAAGATTCAATGGAGAGAGCATAGTCTTTTGTACAAATGAAGTTGGGAAAATTGGATATCTGCATACAAAATATTAAGTTGGACCCTGTGTCATATAAGAAAACTAATATAAAACCTATCAAATTCCTACAAATATAAGAGCTAAGCTTAAAAAAACTCCTAGAAAAAACTCGTAAAAATTTCTTTATTTCTTTTTTTTAATATAGAATGGCTTATTTGGATGGTCTTACGTGAGTCACTGTGAAGTCAGGATGACTGGTCACACACGGAATCCTCTTCCTTGGGACAGTCCTCCTGTTAGGCAATGGCTTGACCTCAGGCAAGAAAGCCTTCTAGGATTTTGTCAGCTGTTGCTGTATTTGTACTAGTGAGTCTAAGTACTTGATGATAACAGTTTTAAAATCTGTTGTGGTTTGTTTAAATGTCCCCCCAAGACTCATGCAGTCATGGAGGCACCTTAGTCTAGCATTTGTGATTGATTTGTTGTCTAGTGCTGGGATTGGTGGTGTGAGTGCTACACCTTCCCAGGAGTGGGTAGCCCACATACTATATAAGGGAAGGAAAGAGGTATGATTTGCCCTTTGTAGCATGTTTTTACCCTGTTTTCTCTTGTTGCTTGTGGCCACCATGAATGGTTAAATGTCAGCCATGTCACCTTGTCTTGGAGACAACTGAGTATGGACTGAAACCTCCAAAAAACTGTAAACTAAATAAACCTTTCTTCCTTCATTTTGGGCATCAAGTATTTTGTCACAGCAATGAGAAAAAAGCTAACCAAGACGCAATTTGATATCAGTGGAGTGAGATCAATCTTGTAACTACCTGACCATGTGGTTCAAGAGCCTTTGTAAATGGCTTTTTGGAAGAGTTTGGAAAATTTCAGAGGTGTCACCTAAAATAGTAGCCCAGGAACACTGTAGGCTGTTCTGTATGGGAGAAAATGGTCAAAGCTGAGAAAACCAGAAAGCCTATAGAGTGCCTACTGGTAAAGACCAGGCTCAGGAAGTTGCAGCTAGGAAGAAGGACTGCATTAGTTGTTGGACTCTAGACTATGCGTGGTATGCCTTGGCAGAAAGCTTGTTTGTGTTTTGCTCATATCCAGAAACTTTGCCTGAGACTGAAATTAAGGTCAGTGGACTGATTAAACTGGCAGAAGAAATTTCAAAGGCAGTCTAATGTTGAGGCAGTGATATGGCTGTTGCTGGGAGCTTTTAGGCAGACTTACGTTGTGAATCAAGAGCAAAGAGCCCAGTAGGATGACTCAAACCTTTGTGAGTTTGGCCAGAAAGCTGTGAACTGTAAAGCTAGACCTGAGACCTCAATTTCTGAGAAGGAACTGAAAAATAAAAAAGATGATCTGGGAGAATCGTAGGGAACAGTGGGTCCCCATGATTTTCAGCCCCAAAACTGCCAAAGTGAGGACTGCTTGGAGTAGAAAGATGCAGAATGCCATGCTCCAGAATGGCGGCAGAGACCACATGATGTTCCAAAATGGCAGCAGCCACACCAGGTTCCAGAATGGTGGTGACATAGAGAATTAGTTCTTCACAATCAAGTTCAGAGTGCTCAGCAATTCAGGAACTGGATCCCTACCTACTGCCAAGAGAGGGGAAAGCTTGGCTACTGCTCCAGCTGGTAGAAAACCTTGGTGGCATCCACATGGCACTGGTTTTAGGCACATGGAGAATGCAAGAGTTCTGAGGTTTAAAAGGCTTCCATCCCAATTTCAGAAGGCCTGAGAGGTCAGGCAGTCTGCCCCTCAGAGGGCAATGTGTGAAGTTGTAAGTGTGAAGCCAAAGGTGCAACGGAGGACCCAGAAGGTTGGAAAAGCTGGGAGTGTGGATCATCTAAGGAAAGCAACAAGCGCTGAGCAGAGCAAGCCTAAGAGACAAGCCCTGGGAGCTAAAATCCCTGGAAGTGTCATGGGGGTGGACTCACTCAAGGCTTTTGGAGCTCACTACTAGATTGCTTCAGATGCTGGATGTGGAACTCCAGGACTTAATGTTTGCCCCGCTGGATTTTGGACTTCCCTTGGTCCCATTTCTTTGTATCCCTGTTTGTACCCTTTAAAATGGTAATGTTTATCTTGTGCCATTGAATTTGGGAATGTTCACCTTTGTTTTTATTTGTGCAGTGGCTTACAGCTAAGATTTTGCCTTAAATCTTGGAGAAGACTTGGGATTTGAACCTTTCAGCAATGCTAAAACTGTTAGGACTTTAGCAACACTTGGAGATGGACTAAATGTCTTTTGCATAAGGATGTACGTGAGTCTTTGTGGGGCCAGGGGTGGGAATGTTGTGGTTTGTTTAAATGTTCCCCCAAGCCTTATGCAGGCATGGATGCAGCTCAGTCTGGCATTTGTGATTGGTTTGCTGTCTAGTGCTGGAATTGGTGGTGTGAGTGCTGCACCTTCCCAGGGGTGAGTAACCTGAATACTATAAAATAGAGGGAAGGAGGCATGCTTTGCCCTTTATTGCCCTTTGTTGCTTGTGGCCACCATGAATGGTTAAACCTCAGCTATGCCAACTTGCCTTGGAGCCTACTGACTATGGACTGAACCTCCAAAAAACTGTAAGCTAAACAAATCTTTCCTTTCTCCATTTTGGGCATCAGGTATTTGGGCATAGCAATGAGAAAAATAGTAACCAAGAAAAAATCCTTCACTATTTCTCAAATCTTCCCACTTCTATTTGAACTGTTTTAGAGATCTATTCTCCTGGTTGTACTTTCACCTCCCACTCTCTTATTTAATTTTTAGCTTGCTGTATTTTATCTGGTTTGTTAATGACCATCATTTTGCCTCAGTTTCATGTTTTTTGAGCAAAGTAATTTGAGTGTCTTCCCATTTTTGTCAGCACTTCATTTGTTGATCAAACACATCTTTCACTGCAGAAATAAGACAAATGTAGTCACTAAGTAGTTCTGAAAACATAGAAATCAGCAAAAGCTTGTTCTTGATGTAGCTGGTCTGTTTTCTCTTCAACCTCTGGAGCTGAGACAGCATGCTAGATAAAGTAGTATGATGCTCACAATTACCTAACATGGCAGCACTTTTAGCAAAGGCATCTATATTGGCTGAAAGTAATTTTCTACGACAAACCAAGGCTTCAATACTGGCATGAAGTTTCCTAAGTTGCTGGTCGAGATTCTCAAACTGCTATTGCATTTCTTCAAACCATGCATCCAATTCATTCGTCTTGATTGTCATCTTGTTGACAGCATCGGCAGCCTTGTTCAACATCTTCAATATTCCGGCTCCACTTAGAGTCTACATATCAACTGCTTGAGGCAACTATGAACTTTCCAAGAATTGCCTTAAATCAGGATCCTGTAGTAAAGTTTGGTGTTTTACTGTTTCTTTCAAGAGCTGCTCTTCAATTTTGTGCAAACTTAGTGGATGATGAATCCTCTTTACCTACTTTGACCTTGGTCATACCTGCTATACTCTTTTCTGAATCTGGTAGTACAATATAACCAACATGTAAATACTTGCTTGCTAATTTTCTGTGCAATCCAAGAAAGTCACTGAACCTTCTTTTAACTGAAAGTTCACACTTACTGAACATGGCAAGCTGTGGGGAAAAAGGAACTCTTTTGCACTGTTGGTGGGAGTGCACACTGGCACAACCACTGTGGAGGTCAGTCTGGAGATTCCTCAAAAAACTGATATTGGAAGTCCCATTTGATCCATCTATTCCACTTCTGGGCATATTCCTAGAAGAACTGAAAACATCATATCACAGTGATATATGTGGACCCATATGTATAGAAGCACAATTTGTAATAGCCAGATCCTGGAAACAACCTAAATGCCCATCAATTGAGTAATGAATTTAAAAGATGTGGTATTTTTATACAATGCAGTGCTACTCTGCTATAAAGAATGATCACATTGAGATATTTATAAGTAAATGGGTGCAACTCGAGACCATACTCATAAGTGAAATAAATCAAATTCACATGTGTAAATACTGTATAGTCTCCCTAGTGCAAGAAATGATAAGAGTACATAAGATACAAGAAACTCAATAAATACAGTGAAAGGATAAGAATCTGCTTAAAGGGGAAAAATATCTCAGGGAAATGACAAAAAAGAAAATGGAAGGGAAAAGAAAAAATATCAAAAATTATATAAATACACTTAGGATACCTAAGACGATTATGCTACAAATCTATAAGTTCTTGGAACAAAATAGTTAACATTCATAGGATTGGAACAAGTGTGCATATTATTGTATGGTGATCTGAGGAAATCTTGAAGATTATTATGTAAAATAACAGCCCTAGTTATGCTCATACCACCTCTTTTGAAGGCCTATATTGTTGGTTTTTTGGGGGCTCTTGGCTATTGTTATTTATTTGTCTTTTTTCTTTAGTTTTTTTCTAGAAATTTGTTTTGTTTTGTTTTTCCTTCTAATACAGAAAGGATAGGTATACATGTAGAGACTCATACATGCATAGAATTTCTAAACAGTTTATGAGAATTGATTATATAATACATAATGAAATGAACAGTTACTTTGAAGAAAAAGAGACACTAAGGTACCCAGTGCTGATTCCATAGCATAATGCTGTGATATCCAGCAATACTATTATTCTTTGTTCAGAGTGATTTTAGTCTGGTTTGTTTTGTTTAATTTCAACATACATGAAGGTATGGACAGTATTTTGAAGAGAATGAGAGACATTATGACAGCCATTGACCACTTCCCTATTGTCTGGTTTTGAAGACCTAAAATGCCTTCATCATCGTATTCTGATCAGTCTAATACTATTTTGTTTTCTATGAATTCATTGTGTGTGAAGATATGAACAACTATTTAGAAGAAAACAAGAGATAATAGGATAGACAGTGATGATCTCCTGTTGTCTTGCTTTGAAATCTGTGTCTCTTACATTGTTTTCTTCTGATTTGTTTTGTTATGTTTAATTTTACCCTCTTTAAAATAAAGTTTAAAAAACAAACAAAAAAATGCTTACTCAGACTGTACCACTGGGAGGTCCCAAAGGCCAACCTGTAAATACTTGGATGTAGTCTCTAAAGGCTGCTTTCCCCTTTGCCTTTGCAATCTAATAGCCACTGTCCTTCTGATCAAGGAAACTGACAAGCTCACCTTAGGTTGAGACCTAAATGTCCAGGTGCCACATGCTATACTGGGCCACCTGAATCCAACAGCCAGATCACCCAGTACCAAGGGTGCTTATGAAAAAATCCTCACTTGACACTTGCGGCTATAAATCACTAATTCCTGCTACATATCTGCCCACCAAACTGGGCCCACCATACCAGTACTGCCTGGCACTAACTGATGAACTGTTCTTGAGCCAACCAGACTTAAAAATGAATGTCCTGGGAGAACCTGAGTACACCCTGTTTATAGGTAGAAGTAGCTCTATTAGAAATGGAGTGTGATATGCTAGATATGAGGTGGTCATCTTAGACAAAGTTATTTTGGCCGAAGCTCTCCCATAGTTTTGGTTTGCATAGCAAACTGGACTATGGGCTCTCATACAGGCCTCAATTTGTCTGAAAATAAAAGAGTCTACTGCTTTCTGATGCTGTTTGGAAACCCTTCAAAACAATAAAACATACTGAGCCATGAAAGAAAAAGCCGTAACATCCCATGTCTGGCCAGCATCTGCTCTACTGTCTGTCAATGACGCCAAAACTGCACTCAAAACAATCAAGTCCAGAGTCCTAAGCCCCCTCTAAGGATCTAATTGACTGAAACAGCACCCTTTAAAAATACTAAAATAAAACCTTATAAGGGCTACATATATCTATTGGTGCTCATATGCACCTTGTCAGGCTGACCTAAGAATTCTCTACCTTCAGTGAGAATTCAACCAAATTTTACAGGGTCCTACTATAAAAAATCATCCCTAGATATGGCCTACAACATATAGGCCACAAAGGTCTAAAAGAGCTCAAGAAAACAAAAATATAACCCTACGGAAACTGTTTGTAACTAGCTCCATAAAAATTTAGCTAAAATACTAAGTATACCTGTAGAGATCCCTGAACATACATATAACTCAGGTAGATATTAACTACCTCAACAGCTGTTTAAGTTTCAGAAATAGAGCCTCAGAGCCACCATTCCAGAGTTGAAAGAGCCCATCCAGATGATTGCTGGAGAATTTACCTGGACCATACAACTCCTCCAAAGTTCACTCTAAAGAGACGAGACACTCAAAGCCTACTTTGATCACTCTGGACCCTGACAAGTACACACATGTCTGAAACCTGAGGACACAATTCACAGGATTGCTCCATAACTGAATGCATTAACTTGACATTGTATTGCCCAACTTGAATTTTGCTTCCCACTCTCCAGCTAGCTGTGGTTTTTGCCTTAGCTCTATGAATGGTTGTCCTAAGAGAATAGAAAACAACACCTAAGGCCCTTTCCCTTATTCTACAATTAGTATACCAAGATTTGATGAGAATCCAAGGCATATTGGACACTCTCCTAGATCACATTAACTAATCATGGCCACTAAAGGGAAAACATGTGTCTTCCCAAAAGCAACTTAGGGAGAGCTGCTATAATACGGAAAACAAACCACAAACTCCTGGTGGGAAAACTTTCCAAAATTGGGGACATTGACTAGGGCCCATCCTAGGACCATTGACAGCCCTAATGTTACTGCTTCTAGTTGGGCCTTGTATAATTAATTGGCTTACTCTATTCAACTCAAAAGATCACATATAACATGCCCAGCAAAGGTTTGCTGGGAAAATAAAAGAGTGGGGAAATATAGCACAAAATGCTCCCCCTCCAGCCAGTATACTTCAGTTTCTGTTAGTTACCCAGGTAACAGTTCATGTTATAGTTCCTGTTATTTTTTTTCTTACAAATGACTGGTCACTATAGTACATAGCTTGTCACTATGATGTATCTTGCAAGAACCAAAGAGAGCTAAGTACTCTGCTTCTGTATACTTCCCACTTGCAAACTCCATATAAGCCCTAGACCACCAGAGATCAGGGCCTAATATTTTGGGAATGATCCCTATCAGTGACCAGCAATGTAAATAATTCTGCCTCCAAGTCTTGGGTGTCAATTCAGTGTTTGGGTTTGCTTCAATTTCATATATATCGTAAGTAAATGCAGAAACCTACACAATTTGGAAGGACCAATCATTTGATCAGGATTTCTTAAACTGGGTTTTAAGAAGGCTCTGAAATCTCTTGTTTTGTTGCACATTTTTTGTAGTTCTGGGGAGTCAACACAAGGCCTTCTCACTGAACTATATCCCAGTTGTAGTCAGGGTTTGCAAGGAAAACATTTCATTTTTCAATACAGGACACATAATTAATAGAAATTAATTTATAGAACACATAATTTATAGAAATATTTTATAATAGTTACCCAGAGTCAAATACAAAAAAATAGTGCAGGAGACCTGTCCGTACACTAAAGACCCAAAGAATCCAGCTGAGGGCCTAGATCCCATAGCAGCATCCTGCATGAGCCCAGCTGAAGTCCTAGAGCCCATGGCATCTCATAGAATGCTGCTTCATGGATCTGTACTGGGAAGTCCCAAAGGTCAGCGGTGGAAGCTAGAAAGTCTGTGTCAGCAGGATGAAGGATTTGTGTCAGTAGGCTAAGTTATCTGCACATGCTCCTAGAAGTAACACTCAAAGTAAGGACCAGAGCTCTCCCAAAAAGTACCATAGCCATCCTCAGTGACAACAAGGTCCTGAGATCCTCTGACAATGAGACTAGCTGAGTTCATATCAGGAAGCCAGCATGACAAGCTTCCCTGAGAGACTGAGCAGCATACCATACTCCCCTCTGGAGCCAGGAAATGATGCTCAAAGAAAGTACCAGCACTCCCCTGAAAAGTGCTACATCCATCCTTAGCAGCAGCAAGGTGTTGAGCTCGCTGATGATGAGAACAGCTAAGTTCAGCATATCAGGAAAGCCAGCATGAAAATCTCCTCCAGAAGAACTAACAGCACCAGGAGAACCAACAACACCAATCTTCCTCTCCAATTTTCCTGTAGCCTGTGTTGTTAGCAACAGTCGTCAGGTGGGGTACCCACACCCAGCACCATGCTGATTCAGTTCAGCTGGATGTTACAAACTAACCACAAGTTGTCAGTTCACCGCAATACCCAACACCTTATTTTTTTGTTTTGATATAGAATTTCATTAAGTCACTAATTTGCCTGACCAGGGTCAAATTTTAATCCTCCTGCAGTGCTGGGATTACAGGCATGCACCACTATGCTTGGCTTTGCCACACGTATTAAGTGGTTAGATCTGACTTTTTCAACTAAAGTTCATGATTTAACTCAGATTCAAAGGATAGGGGTATAATAGCATTTATGGATTCTGGAGAGCACTGAGACCTTTCACTTAGACTAAAATGTAGTCACTAGGCTAACAATAGTGCTGAGGAACTGGGTAAGAAAGGGAAGATTAAAGCAGATCCAATGTAAGACAAGCTAACATGGCATCCCATGGTTCTCTTACTGATCAGTTCAGACCTGTTCTTAAAGTTCTAAAACATATGGAAATGCAAAAACATACCCTGCCTTCAAACCCAACCCATGTGTATATGATTATGAAACATTTGCTGGGAAAACACCCCCCATTGTTTCAGTTTTTTTATTTCATATGTCTGATTATAATTAGTGTTGGCTTACTATTTAGAGGTTATGGAATAGTTTTTTTCACATTGCTGCTGTACAAAAAGGAAGCATCAAACTCTTAATCATGAAAACATCTTGATATTAGATTGGAGGGTTTGGATTATGATTTTCAAATTGTCTTCCAATAAGACCAAAATAGTGTTTTAAGAGTTCACAAAAAGAAAAAAAAATGAAAGGTCAAGTGGGGTTTCCAGATTTTTAATCCCACAACAAATGTCTTTTAGACACACACACACACACACACACACACACACACACCCATGCGCACATGCACCCCCACAACATTTCCTTGGAAAATGTTACAAAAATTTCTCAACTCTAAAAACTCTATTAAGCATTATTAGATTTGTGGCTATCAGTAGATGCTAGACAAACAGACCCCCAAATCTCAGTTCTTTGCCCCCAAAAATTTCATTCTCACTCATAACACATGTCCAGAATAAACTCTTAAGGATCTCTTCTCATTGCAGTCACTCAGGAAATCAAGCTGATCGACAATGCATTGGGACAAAGCAAGCACAGGTGAATGTACTAATTTACATGTCTACTCTTAAAGTATGCCCTTAATTTTTTTTAAGCAATGCAAATCATTTTCCCACACCTACCAACAGACCAGTCAGAAACAAAATTCAAGGTCATGCTAGTAACAAGAGGAGAATTAGAATATTTGTAATGGCATTAGTAACCTTTACAATATTTTATTGTTTACAATCATGTGAGAAATGTTGTACAAATTGACCAATAGGATACTTAAAGTTCTACTAGGTATTATTTAATCTTAAAAGATGAGAGAAGTCTATACAGTTTTGTTTGGAAGAAGAGTGGTTAAAAAACAAAACTAATCATATTTAATATTTGGGCAATATGTTTTGGCATAAAGTATATCCCACATAAATTATGACTTTGTATTAGTCAGTACAACCTCATCAGAAGACTGTTATCTATTGCTGAATTTGTATCCTGAGTCAGATAAAGCAGCTGAGCCATAGTAAATAGACTCCTATTTCTACCTTCTCTGGTAGGCCTGGGGGAAAAGTAGGCTTAAGAGAGGACAAAATGGGAAGCTATGAAAGGAAAGAGCCAGGAAGAATCATCACCTTTAAAACAGGGTGGAAGTGTGGCATGAAAAGCACAAATAGTCTGAAACCATAGCTACTTGAATTGACTTTGTATACTCATCATATTCCTGCTTCTCTGAAACTCAATTCTTCTTTACTTTTCTCATACAAGAAAGATTTAAAAGCTCTTCATATCTAGTCATGGAACATGAAAGAGTATTACTAGCAGAGCATTCCAAAGGACAAAGCAACTCATCCACTCCAGAATCCTATGATGGAGCCAAAATAGGAACCATGTAACAGGCTTGTTCCTCACTTGTTTAAATTCTTTGTATACCGACAGCACAATTTGATGGATATGTGATGTAACAGTGTTTACTAGAGAAACACATTTAATAGAAGATATACAAATATATAAGAATTTACAAGATAAATTTACAATGGTCTCCTGCAGAGTCAAGTGTGAAAAAGTGCAAAAGGGCTGTCTGTGCATTGGGAATCTGAATGATCCAACCAAAGGCCTAGAGCTCACTGAAGTGTCCCATGTAAGTCTGTAGCAGGAGACCAAAGGGTTTGTGTGGAAGCTAAAGGGTCTGTGTTGGAAGCCCAGAGACAGCATCCAAGGTGAAGCTAAAAACTGGAGCTGCTCTGAGGAAATAGAAGAAGTCCTTCCTTGTTCCTTTCCCTTTTATACCATTCTGGCAACAATATTCCCTGGAATAGGTCTTCCACATCCTAGTTGGTCACTTCTTATTCAAGTTGATAAAATAACTATCATAAATGTCATGTTGGGTAGTCATGGAAGTGCTTAAATAGGCTGACTTGAAATTAAACAAGATAGGTTAAAAGTATAAAAACTAGCCAACAATCATCCATCCATTCATTCAACATATATTCATTGAGTAAACATTGGCACGTAAACTTGGAGGACAGAATGCATAACCTCACCATTGTTTCTCCCAACAATCATTAAATAAGCAGCTTTCTTTCTCTGTCCCTTTACTAGTATAAATTATATTATACACTACATTTCTGAAACTTAAAAATGACTGATTTGGCTTCGCATTGAAGACACTGAATTAGAATACACATGTATACTGTTCTCCTTCCTGAATTTTTTTCCTTAACTTTCACAACTGTAAATACATTTGCAAAACAAAAGTCAGAAACCCAGAACAAAGAAAAAAGGAGATAATAGAGACAGAAATTCAGCAGATGGATATGCTAATTGATTTAGAAGGCCCCTAAAAGTGGGGGGCCTAAATCAGGAATGGAAAAACCTGGAGGGTAAATCCAGTATGATGGAACTCCCAAGACTCAGGAATTGATTGGCTCAAGTATCAAAGCAAAAAGTAAAAATGTGGAACTAATGATGGAAGGGTTACTAGAATGTTCATTTTAGAAACAATTAAATCCCCCGATCCTCTGAGCAACTAAACATCTAATGTTTATCAAAGCCAGAACAGAGCTTCTATTCTGGTAGAATGAAGGTAGTGCTTCTCAGTTTGGGGCAATTTTGAGCTACAGTGAACATTCATTAATGTCTGAACTAGACACAACTAAAGGAATGGGTGTCATTGGCATCTAAGTGGGTAGAGGCCAGGGCTGATTAGCACCCTAGAATACACTGCATAGCCACCTACAAGAAAAGAAAAGCATTCTATCCTTGTTATGGTTTGTGTTTAAATGTCCCCCCAAAGCCTCATGTGTTCATTGAGAGTGGACCTTTTGAAGGTGGCTGAGTCTAGCACTTGTGATTGTTTCGTTGTCTAGTGCTGGAATTGGTGGTGTGTGTGCTGCACCCAGGGATGGGTAGCCAGCATACAGTCTAAGGGAGGGAAGGAGGTGTGCTTTTAGTTTTTGCCCTTTTTGCTCTTGTCACTTGTAGTCACCTTGAGCAGTTGCTTCTTAGCCACAACACCCTGCCATAGAGCCAAATGCATGGATTGAAACGTCCAAAAAACTGTAAGCCAAATAAACCTTTCCTTCCTTCACTTTGGGCATCAAGTATCTTGTCTCAGAAATGACAAAAAGCTAACCAAGACAATCTTGAAAGTCATTAAGGATGCAATAGTGACATTACAGGTTAGGAAAAGGATTCTTCATTGAAAAGAATTGAATTAATGAACATACCTCTTCTAAATAGTAAGATGCCAACACTGCAACTCAGGACAGCTTCTCACACTCAAATCTAACAGTGCTGGTATTTCAGTTTGCACACATCAGATAGGTGTATGAGAGTCCTTTCAGGGAAATCTCAGCAGCTTAATAGAAAGATATCTAAAGAGATCCACAGCAGGAAGTTCCCATTTATCTGTGTTAGAATCTCGTTCTTACACACAAGTAGCCATGAATTGTCAAGCATTTTAGGAAAGTGGAGTGAAACATAAAAGACAGATTCATTAATTAGTAGTACAGTTTCCAATGCATAAGGAACACGTTCATTTTGGGGAATTGATATATGTACATATCACATTTATTATTTCCATTTCCGCTTCCATCTCTCCCCTCCCTCCATCTATAAACCCCCTTCTCATTTCCAAAGAGTCTATCTCCCTCTTTCCTATTGCCTATCTTTTGTTTTGCTCTTTACATTATTTATAAGTTGTGATTCTCATATGTGAAACACTAGAGCAAAATGGATAAAATATCTACATATTAAAACAAAAATAATCTACGAGAAGACAAAATAGGTAAAATTCTTGAAGGCATAGGCAAGAGCTTTCTGAACAGAACACTAGTTGCACAAGAAACAACACCAAGAATCAAAAACTGGGATTATAACAAATTTAAAACTTCCATACAGTAAAGGAAGCATCCATCAAAGTAAAGAGTCAACCTATAGAATGGGAAAAAAATCTTGCCAACTACTCCTCATTCAGAAAACTAATATCCAGAGTATACGTGGAATTTAAAAACATTAGAGCCTACCTCACATAAAAGACACAACAAAAATGGACAACTGAAGCCAATAGGTACTTCTCAGAAGACATATAAAATAGCCAATAAGTACATGAAAAAAAAGTTCACCATTTCTGGTTATCAGAGAAATGAAAATTAAAACAACACTGAGATTCCATCTTACTTCAGAAAGAGTAGCCATCATCAAGGACTCAAAAAACAACCAGAACTCATTGCCATCTCTGATTCTTACCAAATCCAGCCACAGGAGCAGAATCAGATGCTGCCAGAATGGAGGATAAGACATGACCCTGTAGGTAGGAGAACAGTGAAGCAGTTACATGAAGAAAACTCAATCCTCAATTTCCAAAATGGGAAGCTAATTTAAAATGCATAAATTTGGAAAACAAGAATTACAAGTTTCCTTTAAAATCATATTTAATCAAATTAGCAGTTTTTCTCCCACACGATATAGATCACAGATTCTGTATAAGAAAACCTGCCAAGATGTTAAAGGGTAGTTACTGCTCTCCTTTTGTAGGTTGATGCTGAGATTGCAGATAATGGAAAAATTGATAGTAATAAAAGATAAACACAAACAAAGAAAGAGCCCTCCCTTATACTGTTTGTCAAAATAAGAATGTGCCTCATCTTGTAGTCAAAGTAGCATGAACATTGGAATAAGCCTCCAATATTATAAAAGATTGTGAGATAGGTTGAAATAGAGAAGAGCCTCAAACCTACTTCTGAGAGATCAATAAGAACTAGAAACACTTGACATACTATTCCAGGCACTTCTTTTCAAAAAATGAAAAAAACAAAAACAAAGATGTTGGTTCTTCCTATAAAAGAGCAATGGATATCTTTCCATTTCTGATATCCTCTTCCATTTCCTTTTTCAGAAACTACTGTAATTTTTCAATATATAGATCTTTTACATCCTTTGTTAGATTGATTCCTAAGTATTTCACTTTTTTGGATGTTATTGTGAAAGGTGTTGTTTCCTTGATTTCTCTCTCAGTGAGTTTGTTGTTTGTGAACAGGAATGCTTGATTTTTTAATGTGGACTTTGTAGCCAGGTACCCTGCTGAATTTGCTTGTTAACTCTAGTAGTCTTTTGGTGGAGTTTTTGGGGTCTTCCATATAGAGTATCATGTCATCTACAAATAATAATTTAACTTCTTCCTTTCCTATCCATATTTCTTTTATTTCTCAGTCTTGTCTAACTGCTCTGGCTAATGCTTTCAGAACTATATTGAATAGGAGTAATGGTAGTGGGCATCCTTGTCTTATTCCTGATTGTACAGTGAAAGCTTTCAGTTTGTGTCCATTTAGTATGATGTTGTCTGTTGGTTTGTCATGGATGGATTTTATCAGATTGAGGTAGAGACCACTTTTTCCGATTTTCTCTAGGTTATTTTTTTTATTATGAATGAGTGTTGGACTTTATCGAAAGCAACTTTTTTATCTACTGAGATGATCATGTGATTTTTTTTATCTATGTCTTTCCTACCTATACTGAGCAATTCCTTCATTGAAGTAGTCCTTTTTTATCTGAGAGATTATTTCTGATCTGATTTCCTCTATAGCCTTGTGGAGTTGTTCCTTGACTTCACTTACTACCTTTTCAGAAATTCCAGGTGTGTGTCTTCATGACTTGTATGTTGATGTCTCCTGTAATTGTTCAGGATGTCCTGGAAGTCTGAAAGTGCATTTTGACTTTGCAACTCATCATTTGCACTCATAGTTCATATTTCATTGTTTTCAATCTTGGTAGTCTTTCCTGTCCTTCATGTGCATTTTAGCATAGCACTATGTGGCTGGCATTCACGCAGTTGCCTGGTCCCACAGTGTAGAGGAGGAGACAGTTACATAAATTCCTCCTGCAGGGCCAGTTGGGTGAGTCGTGTATTCTTCCTGGGTTGACTAGCCTAAGAGTACTGATATGAACCACCCTTTAGCTCATATTGTTAGTGCTGTTTCAGACTTTTCCAGGCCACTAGATCCACCTGTCCATGGTGTATACCCCAGCTGGGCCCTACTGTGTCACTGTGGGTCTTACAGGCCCATCTAGTAGGGAAGAGGCCTTACCAGCACTCTTGCCAACCCATCCAGTGTCCCCTGGTCAAAAGGTGGACTCACCTGCACTCTAGCCCACTGAGGTCCTCTGGGTGGGGGAAGGAGTCATCAGGGCTCCTGCCAGCCCATTGAAGTCTTCTGGGGGAAGGGAGGTCTCACCTGGACTGTAGTGATTTGCTGAGGTTTTCTGGGTCAGGGGAGGTCTTACCTAGCTTAAGTTAAAGTCATTGCAAGACAATTTCTCAACTCTCCAGGTACTTCTATATGCAGGTGGGTATATTAAAAACATTGCAATGGGGACAGGGTTATAGCTCAGCAGCACAAGCGCCTGCCTGGCAAGCATGAGGTCATGAGTTTGATTCCCAGTAACACCCAAAATAAAATAAAATAAAAATTTTAAAATTGCAATAATTTAATGGGCTCTGTTCAGTGACCTATGTTATTCACAGACTATTTCCCTCATTAATTCATTCCTGGGTTTTCAAAACAGAATATATAAGACAGGCAGAATTTTCTTAAGTGATTGAATTTCTTAGCTTCATTTTCCTTTATATATCTGATTGTTATACAAAGTGGAAAGATGGTGTGATGACAAAGTTTCTTATCTGAAAATCAAGCAACTTCAATTTTAGCTCTTGCTTAAGCAGTTGGGAGGACTGGAAGAAATGATGTGTAAGCTAAATTTGGGTAGAGGAAAAGCCCAGCCTTGGATCAAGGGTTTATGTCTATGGCATTCCCATACTAGTCCCTTGTGCCAGTCACATGGTTCATGTAAGTATTAATATTTTCCTTTGTGTGAGAGGGCTAGAATTTTTTGTTTATTGTGGCATCTTTATTAAGACTTCAGTAGGCATTAAAACATTTTGTAGAAGAATATTTTAGGAAATCTATTATCATGTGATGCATACCTGGAGAGATAAGAACTGGAGTCAATTCTGTGACTCTTAATAAGTCTTTCATTGCTCTTTATTGAAGCATTTGCCTCAAATTTTACTCTCTTCTTTCTGGTCTTTGTCAGCTTCATGTCCTTTTACTTAAACTCTCCTCTTGTGGTCTGGTCTTTCTCTCTGCCTTCATTTACTTCACAGAAGAACTAGAATTAATTTGTTCTAACTGGCTATTATGTGGGAATTTCCTGGGCCAGAAGCATAAGACTAAAGATAATCCTAAACTCTCCATTAAGGATTTATTAAGTGGCTTCAAATTCACCCTACAACCTTTATTCATTGCCTGTCACTTGTCTGTGCATGAGAGGAGCTTAGGAGCAAAACAGGATCATTTCCTTATTAAACCATAGTAAGTCATTCAGTTCACTGCTATTGAAACTTAATGTTCACATAGGTTTTGTTAAACATAAATTCAGATTCAGAAGTTCGAGACCTGTATCCTGCATTTCTATGAAGCTCCCAGGTGATTTTGGTACAACTGGTCCATGAAGCACACACTGAATGGCAAGCATATACACCAAAGTGTGCAAACTGTAACCTATGAGACAAATCTGGCTCACTTCCTATTTTTATAAATAAAATTTTATTGGAACACAGCCTCATTCATTCTTTTATGTATTGCCAATAGCTTCTTGCACACTACAATTCAAAATTCAGTAGTCACAACAGAAGATGTATAGCATAAAAATGAAAATATTTATAACCAGGCTCTCTACAGACCATTAACTCAGTAATATGGCCATACAAATCTGTGGAGTTTCTGATAAAGTGATGATAGGAAAATATTTTGAAATCTATGAAGAACTTTGTACTCATTGCATAGTAAGTTTCTGCAATCCCAAATATTATGACTTTTTAAAGAAATTAACAATAAGAAGGTAAATAAACACAGAAAACCTAGAACAACAGATGGCAAAATGTGGGGTCGTTCATCAGCTAGGTAAGTTCCATCAGCTCCACAAGACAATAAAAAGATTACTATTATTATTGCTGCTGCTACTGTTGTTATTGGCATGAATAAATAATGTATTTCTTCCTCAAGAATTACAGGTGTCTTAGTGTCCTAGCCAAGAGGTTGACCCAACCAAGATGGTGGTCCCACCAAGATGACAGCCTTGCCTTTTTTCTCTTATTAGTACCTTATCTCCTTAATTTACATTCTACATCAGTCATTTTGCAAACAAAGTCTACTTTCTCTCCATGTGGAGATATGAGTAAATCTTGTTTTTTCCCACAGGGCTCAGAGAAACATACATTAGGCCTCAGCAGTCATGGACTTCCACACTCAAGTTCACCCTCGAAGCTGTTCATATTCCAGAAGAAGCAATATCCCTTTTATCTTGATTTTAGGATGAAACTCTTTTCTAAAAGTGCCAGAAATCAAATCTGGCAGTTCCCCAGGGGTCTGTCACATAGTTTCTTTGCCTTTAAATCTCCTTTCCCCAACCAAAAGCTGGAGAGACATGAGAGAGGCTCCTGTCTTTTTCTTTTTTTAAGATATTTGTTGTTTCTGAAAGACCTGTAAAAATCACGTATTTTCAATATCTCCACTCCAAACAGAAGTACTTATGATGTACCAACGGTATTCTGGGCTTCATGCGAGGTGCTAGAATTCCCGATGTGAGCAGGCCAAAGCACCTGGATCTGCCTTCAATGACCCAGTTTCTGGATTTATTTAATCATGCCACAGGCCAGTTAAGGTTCAAATGATATTCACCATGAAACATTTAAATGAAAGTGACTTACTCCAGCTCCACGTAAACTGATCTGGGTCCCTCTAAATTCACATATTTTGAGATAGGGGTGCTTTTTAAAACTATGAAAAAGAATGTGATAAACTTGGAATGAATTACTATGCTAACAGAGGTAGGAAATAGGGACCAAAATACAAATAATGTTGACACGGTTTCATTGTTATCTCCAACAGACATACACTTTTTAGCCAGTGGAGAATTCACCAATTTTTTTTGTAGGGTGAACTTTCAAAGACCTATGAGAAGTGTCAACCACAGGCTCCACTGCTTTTAAAGTTTTGAAGAGCATCAAAGCCAGGTGAGTATGATTTCAATTGGAATTTTCTAAATGATATACCTGGATGTGATATGGGCCATATGGCATACACCATATGTGTGGTATATACTACTTTATTCCACAGATAAGAGGGTGGTCCTTTCTAGTCTCGATATATTTTGGTTTCAGTAAGTGACAGACTGGAAAGTGTGTCCATATCTCTATGATGTCATCATGTTCCTTCTTCCAGTGTGACCTACTGAAATGCAGAGGAACTCGACTATCTTATAATTGAAAGTATTATTATTCATACATTCTCATCACTCTCTTTTATGCATCCATATTTTCAAATGATCTGCCCTCTATTTTTTAGTGTCTGGAGGTGCTACAAATGTGCTTGTAATCCTCTTTTATAGTAGTTGGAAATAAGAGACAGAGCTCTGCTGACTTCCCCTAAGTCAGACATCAAAGAAGATAGTCAATTAGAACACAGGTCTCCAGTGTGCTTTGTTAACTCTTCCCTTTATTAAATGTTACACATAATAAATTTCCAAAGCAGCACCATTCCTGGAATGTACAGTGTATATTACCCAGCACCCAGTGGAGTTAACTCTGCCACAGACACCTTAAGACTCATTTCTCTATTTGCTTTTTGGTTGGTCAGTTTTTAAAAGACACATTAAGGTTTTCACTCATGTAAGGCAGAACACCTCATTCCCCCAACATCATCTTTTAATGTGCTTGCTTTTTTCCCATGTTTTGTCTCTTAGAGATGATTTTTTTTCCATAGAGGCTGTCAGCCCACAAGGAACAGCAGAATAAATGGTCCAAATAGAGAAATAACTTATCTAAGTAAGTAAACAAGTGACCCCCCCCAAAGCCTTTGAGTTTCTATAAGCCAGCTTAATTAATAACAACACATGAAATTTATTTAGTTTTTACCCGTTGACAAGCAGTGTGTTAGTCACTTGATGGTGTATCTGCGCCACACAATCAGCACTCAGATGGACTATTATCCTCATCATACACACTTTACAAACAAGAAGCTGACGTTTTGAAGGGTAAGTAATTACTCAAGGTGGTGGAATCAGGATTTGGGCACACAGTGTCAATCCAATTACATTTGATGGCAG
>PVJX010032323.1:0-20528 GCA_004027295.1 Dolichotis patagonum | reverse complement strand
CTTTCCTGTTTACTAGCTGTGATCTTATCTTCGAGGTCTGAAATTCTATCTTCACTTTCATTGAGGTGGTTTTTACAGCTTTCAATAGAATTTTTGATTTCCTGTATATCTCTTTGAATCTGCTTCATGTATTGTTTGTTTCTTATAGTGTTCATTCAGGGATTCTATCTGTTTGCTTTGTTCCTCTAATTTTTTAGCTGTGTCTTCACTAGATGTGTTCACTATTTCTTTCACTACTTTTATCATTTCTTCCTCTACCTTGGCAATTATTTCTAATTTGAATTTCTCCATAGCTTCCTCTAGTTGCTTCTTTATTTCAGTTGATATCATTTCAGTCATTTCAGGTGTATGGCTTCTATTTTCTTCTATGTACATGGCTCCCAGGTTTTCTTGGGATGGGCTGGTGATTTGAGCCTGACTTTTTGTCTTTCCTTTTGTCGTTTTTGTTTATTTCCTTGGTTTGAGTGGTGTTCCAAAGCTTCCCCGGGTGTTTTGCAAATCTCCTAGTGCACCCTCAGCTACTGGAACATTCTCAGCTCCTCTGCAGGTACTTGGCTCCCTAAATTGAGAGGCATAAGCAGGGTGTGGGGAACTGGCCAGAGAAACCCCCGGGGCACAATCTACTATCTTAGAGGTGTGGATATGAACTCAGCAGCTGACAATGCTGGTCTCAAGCTGTCCCCAGGCCAGCCCAATTGAGCCCAGAGTCCTTGTGCAAGGTTTCTGCCTCCTGGACTGAAACAAGACCACTGAGCATAGTTGACTGAGGCCCTGCAATCTGCTGGACCCAGTCCAGCATCCCAGTAGCTTCCCAGAAACTCAAAAGCTGGAACATAGGTCTCCAACCTACTCCAGGGCACTGGAACTCACCTGGGGCAATCTCCACTCCTCTACAGATTCTTGGCTCTCTTAATTGAGATGCAGAAGCTGGGCGTGGAGCAGTATTTCATGTTTTATATGTTATTGTGATGGGAGAGATTTCCATAATTTCTCTCTTAGTGAGTTTCTTGTTTGTGTACAGGAATGCTATTGATTTTTGACCATTGCCTTTGTAGCCAGCTACACTACTAAATTTGTTTATTACCTCTAGTAGTCTTTTAATGGAGTTTTTTGGGTCTTCTATATAGAGTATCATGTCATCTGCAAATAGTGATCATTTAACTTCTTCCTTTCCTATCTTTATTCCTTTTATTTCTCTCTCTTGTCTGATTTCCCTGGCTAGTGTTTCCAGAACTATATTGAAAAGGAGTGGTGATAGTGGGCATCCTTGTCTTGTTCCTGATTTTAAAGTGAAAAATTTCAGTTTTTGTCCATTTAGTATAATATTGGCTGTTGGTTTGTCATAGATGGTCTTTATAAGGTTGAGGTAGACACCATGTATTCCAAGTTTCTGAAGGATTTTTCTCATGAACATGTGTTGGACTTTATTGAAAGCTTTTTCTGCATCTATTGAGGTGACCATGTGGTTTTTATTTTTAGCTCTGTTGATGTTGTTATTACATTTATTGATTTGCATATGTGAAGTCATTCCTGCATTCCTGGAATGAACCCCACTTGGTCATGATGTATAAGCTTCTTGATGATTTGCTGCATTCTAATGCCAATATTTTATTGAGAATCTTTGCATCAATGTTCATTAGTGACATTAGCCTATAGTTGTCCTTTTTGTTTGGGTCTTTCTCTGGTTTTGGTATGAAAGTAATACTTGCCTCCAGGAATGATTTAGGGAGGGTTGCTTTCTTTTCAATTTCATTGAAGAGTTTAAGGAGTATTGGCATCAAATATTCTGTAAATTTCTTGTAGAATTCAGCCGTGAATCCATAAGGACCCGGGCTTTTCTTTGTTGGTAAGTTTTCTATTATGTTTTCAGTTTCAATAGCTGATATTGGGTTATTCAAAATTGCTATATCTTCTTGGTTGAGCTTTGGTAATTCATATGTTTCTAGAAATCTGTCCATTTCCTCTGTGTTTTCCTCTCTGTGTGAGTAGAGATTTTCAAAGTAGGTATTCATGATCTTTTGAATTTCCATGGGATCTGTAATAATTTCTCCCTTTTTGGTCCTTATTGTGTGAATTTGGGTTTTTTTCTTTCTTTTTCTTTATCAGGTGAGCTAGAGGTTTGTCAATTTTGTTTATTCTCTCAAAAAACCAACTTTTTGATTCACTGATTCTTTGTATTTTTTTTTTAGTGTCAATTGCATTGATTTCTGCTCTAATCTTACAATTTTCTCTCTTCAATGAGCTTTGGATTTAACTTGCGCTTCTTTTTCTAGAAGCTTGAGATGAAACATTAGGTTGTTTATTTGTGCTAGTTCTGTTTTCTTGATATGACAATTTATTGCTGTATATTTACCTCTTAAGACCACTTTCATTGCATCTCACAGATTATAATAGGCTGTTTCCATATTTTCATTGAATTGTAGGTATTGCTTTATTTCTTCTTTAATTTCATCTGTAGCCCACTGGTTGTTTAAAAGGTTGTTATATAATTTCCATATATTTATGCAGGTTTTGCAATTTCTTTTGCCATTAATTTCCAATTTCAGTGTGCTATGGTCAGATATTATGTATGGGATAGTTTCAATACCTTTGCATTTACTTAAGAATGTTTTATGGGATGATATATGGTCTGTTTTGGACAATGGCCCATGCATAGCTGAGAAGAATGCATATTCTGATGTCGTTGGGTATAACACTCTGTAAACATCTTCTAAGTCCAATTTCTTACAGGTATGATTCAGTTTTATTATTTTTGCTGACTTTTTGTCTATTTGATCTATTTCTTTGTGACAATGGGCTGTTAAGGTCCCCTGTAATAATTGTGTTCTTGTGTATTTGGTTTTTCATGTCCTTTAGTATCTGTCTTATATAGTTGGGTGCACCTGTGTTTGGTGCATATATATTTATAATTATTACTTCTTCCTCTTGAATTTTTCCACTTATGAGTAGTAATTACCTTCTTTGTGTGTTTTAATCATTTTAGGTTTGAAGTTCACATTGTCTGCAAACAGAATAGCTACCCCTGATTTTTTCTGTGTTCTTTTTGAATGGAATACTGTTTTCCATCCTTTGACTTTTAATCCATTAGTTTCTTTTTGAGTCAGATGTGTTTCTTCTATACAGCATATTGTGGGATCCTGTTTCTTGATCCATTCTGTCAACCTGTTTCTTTTGATAGGTGAGTTGAACCCATTTACATTTATGGATATCACTGATATGTACTGGCTTGACTTTGCCATGTTGTGTTAATATTGTTAGTTTCCTGCTTTCCTCCCTTGTTTAATTTCTTGTCCAGCCTGGTGGCTTCTTTGTGTTGTTGTTCTGGAGATTGTGGTCATTGTTATCTCTATCTAGGATGTCCCTCAGCACTCTTTCTAAGGTTGGTTTAGTGGACATGAATTTCTTCAGTTGTTCCTTGTCATGGAAGTATCTTATGTCTTCATTAAATTTGAAAGACAGTTTTGCTGGGTACATCAGTCTTGGTTGAAAGTTGTTTTCTTCACATACACATTTCTGGTGTATGACTTTTAAAGTCTTCTATTTCACTACCACCTGTACTTGCTCCTGATGGACTAGATGTTTGGGATTGCATTTTGTCTTTTCATTTGGTTATTTTCACCATTTGTGTAAATATCTGGTCTTCACTCCAAACTCATCTTACCCTGACGGTTTGCGCTGAGAAGTCTGCTGTGATTCTAAAAGGCTTTCCTTGATAGGTGAGTTGTGTCTTTTCTCTAACAGCTTTTAGTATTCTGTTTTTATGCTGTATGTCTGAGATCTTAATTATTACATGTCTGGGTGTAGATTTATGTTGGTTATGACTGTTTGGCATTCTATATGACTCACTTATTTGTATATCAGATTTTTTCCCCATGTTCAGGAAATTTTCTGCCATTACTGCTGTGAACAGCTTAGTTAATATCCTTTGTGTTTTCTTCTGCCCCCTCACTCATGCCTATTAATGTAACATTGTTTCTCCTGGCATCATCTTGAAACTGCTGGATTGTCATTTCATGCTGCTTTGTTGTTTTTATACATTGTACCCTTTCATGATCACTAGCTGTGATCCTGTCCTAAAGGTCTGAAATTCTATCCTCAGCTTCATTTAAATGGCTTTACAGGCTTTCAATACAATTTTTTGTATCTTGCCTTTGTTTATGTCTTTGAACTTGTTTCATGGATTCTGCTTGTTTTCTGCATTGTTCATTCAAAATTCCAATCAATTTCCCATGCTCCTGTATTTTTTAAATCTATTTCTTCTCTAGCTATGTTGAGTAACTCATTTACTAAGGTTGTTACTTTTGTCTTTACATAAGACATTATTTCTAATTTGAGTTCCTCTAGAGCCTCATGGATTTGTTTCTTTCCTTCATTTGCTATCTTTTCAGAGATTTCTGGTGTATGACTTTTAATGTCCTCTATTTCATTATCGCCTGTACTTGCTCCTGATGGACTCGATGTTTGGGATTGCATTTTGTCTTTTCATTTGGTTATTTTCACCATTTGGGGAAATACCTGGTCTTTCTATCCTAACAGTCATAACTTTCTGTAGTGTGAGTTTTAGGGTCCTACTGTATGGTTGATGTTTGTCAAATTGCTGAGTACCACATGAACAGGAGATCCAGTTTCCTGAATTCCTCCTACAAGGCCTGTTGGGTGAGTCCTATATTCTTTCTGGGCTAACTAACCTAGAAGTATTGATGTAGGGCAACTCTTAGTTCCTGCTGTTATTATATCTTCTAATTGTTGCAGATCATCAGATCTCCTTGGGTATAGTTTTTGTGTCAGCTGAGGCATTACTGAGTCACTGGGGGTCTCATAAGGCTTTTTAATTTTCTCTAAGTTGGGGGGGCATTATTGATATACTCCTCAACCTGTCTGATGTGTGGGGGAGAGGGTTACTCACTCTCTTGCCAGGTTCACCAAGGTGTTACAGTTGGAGGGGGTTTCACTTCTGCTCCTATTTACCCACTGCAGACCTCTATTTTAGGGGGTAAACTCAACACATTGAGTGGAGCCTGCTGAGGTCTTCTGTATGAGTGAGAGGTTTCTGAGTCTCTCATCTAGCCAGCGTGGTAGTCCACTGTAGTCCAAGGTTCTGATGTCCTTGTTGGAAGGGTAGGCCCAACGGGAGCAGTCCCAGGCAGATCAGGCATGCAGCAGGCTTCTGGGATGTTCCCAGTGGAAGGGAGGGCCCAGCAGCCTCTATCCCAGGAGGCTGAAGCCTTCAGCGGGCTTTCACGATGCTCCCGGTGGAAGGGCAGGCCCGGCAGCAGCAGGCCCAGGCAGCTCAGCCTTGCAGCATGCTTACCTGCTGGTCCCATTGGAAGGGCGGGCCCAGCAGCCACGGTCCCAGGCAGCTGAGGCCTTCAGCGGGCTTTTGTGATGCTGCTGGTCTACTTGTGCTATTTAGAATGTCATGTAATTTAGAGTTTTTGAGTTGTTTATTTCTAATGTTTTCTATTTAATGTTTTCACAATGTGGATGACCATGTATAACTGAAACCTTGGAAAATAAAACTGCAAATAAGAGTAGGCATTGTATAACAACAATCTTAATAGCCATAAATATGAATATTTATTTTTCTTTTTTAATTATTTTTTGTTTTTACTTTGGCCTAGAAATAGTTTATATGAATATTTTATATCTGAAACAAATACTTAGTAGCCCAGAGTCAGGTTCTTAAATGAGCTCTTGCAGTCTAGGATGGGGCAGGAAAACTTAGTTGTGAATTTCTCCATAATTTTACTTTAAAGTTCTTTTCTAAGCTCTTTTAAATTTAGCCTGCATGATTTAATTTGTTACAAGAGAAAGACAATGAAATTACAACCTTATAGTAACTTATAAAATGTTATATTCCACAACCTTATAGCAATTTATAAGATGTTATATTCCACTGTTACTATTAGCACTTTAGTAAATAGTGTTATAATATTATAACTGTCTATAAAAATTGTATGCATACACTAAAGTTACTTGCTTTTGCACATAATTTTGCTGTTAAAAGATTGTGTGGCTTACAATGTGCTATTTATTAGAGCTAAAAAGTTTCTCATCTGAGAAATAATTATTTGGTAACCTAGGGAAGGGATGTGATCTCATTGTAATCTTTCTTCTCAAGTATTCATTTCATAGTGGTGATAGGATGTCCATTTTTAGGGAAGCAAGATTTAATATCTGGGGTAAATTCCACTTTTGTTATTCTCATAATCCAAATATGTATGTTTAAATGTTATTTCTTTGTCTTCTTTAGTTATTTGTACAAGTAACTATGTTAAAATTATATGAGAATTACTCTTCATAGTATCTAGTGGCACAGAGAAAAGAGTTATGGGTAATAAAATAGATTATTAGATATGGGAACAAAATAGCTTTCGATGATAAACACAACAGAATTAAAATTACTGACATCTTGAAAGTTTTGGCTTATGTATTTGAGTTTAATTCAGAAGACCATTAAATAGGATAAAAATTCTTTCACTTTTTGGACTCTGTAGTACATGTGGAATAAATACATGATTACTTAATCATGTATTTAATCTAAGGTGCTAAAATCACCTTAATCTAAGGTGCTAAAATAATTTCATTTGAAATACTGAAGCTTGAGACAATCTCTGGTATTATAATATTTATAAATATTTAGGAGTTTTGACAATTGTCGGAATATAAAACAAACTAGTAGGCACCCTAATAAAGGAAAAGACCTCCTACAATTGAGAAGACCAGGAAATTGATTACTAACAAAGCAAGATGCAAGATGGAGTTCAGGAGTGTTTTATTTTGCTTTGTTTGATTTAGTTTTTGTTTTGTTTTGGGATTAAACACAAGGCTTTGTGCATGCTAAGCACATGGTCTAACATTGAGTTACTAAATCTTCCATCCCTGAAGACTAAACATAAGGTATTTTAACCAGGGTAAATGGAAGATATTCCAGTGGGGAAAAGTTTGGGGGAGAAAATATAAAAGTGGGAAAGCATAAAATGTTTAGCATGTTTGTATCACCAAATAGGAAATAGTGTTGGAAAAGTTAGGATGAGCCAGAGCATAGAGAGCCTTCAATGCCTTAGCCAAGAACAGTGAATTTTATTTGATTATCAATAATATGATTCAAAGTTTTGATCAGAATGTAGAGAGTTTCCTGTGGTAATTGTGTCCTGATTCAGGTAATGAAAAATGCTGATGAAGTTATATGAAATTAATAGTAATTTTAAAATTTAAACATAATGGCACTTATCTGTCACTATTGATTTTGCATATTCATAATAAAATACAAAGTTTTATAGCTGGTAGGATAATTTTTAAAGATGATGTGGATAATACTCTATTACTAAAGATTACATCTATAAAACCCAAATGTTGGGAAAATATCATTTAACATTTTATTTTAGATGTTCCCTTGAGAAGTGTCATCATCAAACATATCATAACTTTAAATATGTAACCATATTTTTCTAGATTCAAATTAAGTTTGAACTTTGTCTCTTCTATGATATATTTTATTTCCATTCTGAGTAATCAGTATTTTAGTTAATGTTGTTGCGTGTCTTTAGATATCTTTCTGATATTTCTTTTTGATCATCTTAACAGTCTGAAAACTTTTCTATGTAATTAAAAAATTTCAAATATCATTCTTTAAATATATTTTGCTTCCAAATCCAATATAAAATATTAAATATATTTTGCCTCCAAATTCAAAGACTCAATCCAAAAATCAGAATCTCAGATGAATACACACTTCTCAGATGAAGAAATACAAATGGCAAATAAATATGTGAAAAAATGTTCAATATGACTAATCATTTGAGAGATGCAAATTAAAACAACACTGAGAGTCCATCTTACTTCAGAAAGAATGCCTGTTATCAAGTAATCAACCAGTAACAAATGCTGGTGGGACTTGAGAGAAAGGAACACTTCTCCACTGTGGGTGAGAGTGTAGACTCATGCAACCACTGTGAAAAGCAGTGTGAAGATTCCTTAAAAAACTGGCATTAGAGTTTCCATTTGACCCAGCTATTCCCCTTTGTCTTTCTAGAAAAATTAAAACATCATACCACAGCGAATGTTTTATAGTAGCACATGCATGAATGTTTTATAGTAGCACAATTTCTAATATCTAAATCTTGGAAACAACCAAAATGCCTGTTAACTAAGGAATGGATAAGGAAAGATGTGGTTTTTTAATATAATGGAATACTACTCAGCCATAAAGAAGAATAAACTTGAGACTTTTATTGGTTTTATATGAGACCATATTCATAAGTGAAATAAATCAGATGCACATTTGTACACATTGTATTGTCTCACTAGTGTGAGACACTGAATGAGTAAATAAGATTCAAAGTTTAAAATAGATATTGGGAATAGAGAAGAAACTGTCCAAAAGAAAAGAAAAATTGTGATGGGATAATGGGAAAAGGAAGGAAGGGAAAAGAAAAAAAATATATATACGAGATTGTTCAAGTAGTTACACAGTTAGTATCTCTTAGTTCATTGGAAAGAAACGCTTGTGCTGATACTGTTTGGACAATATTTCATACCTATATCTCGTACTCTGAATAACTATTATGAATACAACAACACACAATGTGTTAATTATTGTTACTGTCCTACTAGCCTGTTTTGAAACTGTTTTACTCTTACTTTTAATTTTTTCTCTTTAAAATTAAAATAAAATAATTTTGCTTTTATTTTATAAAGGTACTATTGCTTTTATTTTATAAAGGTACTTTTGAGGCAGTATTTTAAACTGCTAATGTATTGCTTTTTCATTTATATGTTGTTATTTATGTTTACTATTTTCATTTATACATGTTCTTTATATTTATTGTTTATATCTATATCTTTGGTGCTTGATATATAGAAAGTACTATGAAATAGGAACCAAGATTTGCAGTCCTTTCACTGAACTATTTGTCATGTTAAGGTCACCCTGAAACTCCCTATTTTTTTGCTTCTAAAATAAGGAAATAATTCTGTCTACACAGGTTGTTGAGGGATTAATTTAGACAATGGGATTAATGCAAGTGTAGAAAGTCTTAGGTACTGCCGTTAGACAATTTCATCATTTAGAATCCATGTTATTATAATCTAAAAGTGCTTCTTCCTATTTTCAGATACTGTAACTTTTCCATCATAGTTCTGTCTAGCTCTGCTTGCAATTTTTGTCTCTATGTATTACTATAATATGGTATTTTAAGGAAAGTGCTGGTTCTAAATTTTCTACTACTTCTGGTCTGCTGCTGTTAGTGCCAGAGTGCTGATGTTTTGTATTAGCCCTGTGAAGAATATTTATGAGAATAATTAGTCTATGTTGGTTACATTAGAGCTGGTTATCTCAATCCTTGCGTAGTAAGAGGTATATCCCCTGCTATTATTTGGCACCTGCAGCACAGCTTTAAATTATGTGAAGCAGAAAATGATTATAAATGGTTCTTCCTGTGGTGTTCCTTATACTTCCTCTCCTAACACAGAGATTTTTAGGTTTTTTCTCATCAGTTTCTCCTTGCATTGCAGCCTAGCAGAGATGTCTCACCTGGTGGTCAAGCTGCAAAGCAATTCTTTTAAGCATCATTAATCTACAGTTAAGAGTTAGATGTGCTTTTAAAGATGAAATTTTAATTGATCATATTTTTTTACTGAACACGTTGAGTAGGTTTACTGAAACTTCTATGATTTGTCTTTCATGTGGAATGACTAGGGTTTCATAAAATATATGTTGGGGGAGAAGGTGTACATAAGTAGATCAATTTGGCGGGGGAGAATCTACAAGGGCAAAAATCTAAACTAAAATATGATGCCTTTAAAGTTCTTTCTTGTTGGTGGTGATATTATATATCTTGTCATTGACATATTTGGGTATATAAGCCAAATTTTATAGAATTTTTGATTTATAGTCTTATGATAAGCTTTTCAGTTTATCAGTTCTTTGCCTATAATGTGCCTGCTGAGCATGAAAGGCACTTTTGAGCTATGTAGTAATAAAAAAAGCTACAGACATTGGCCCAGGGGATAGGCTTCCTCTAGAAATAACTTGAATAACCATAGTTGCTATAAACAATTTTTATGTATACTTGAGGCTCCCTCCCTGTATTTTTATTTGAATTAGTAATCAAATTGTTATTTGACTAACATCCTAGAGGGAAGAGTCATTCTAATGCAGCTGTTATAAAGCGACGATTGTCTGGGTCATATTGGATCAAATGCTCACAGCTAGTATTGTACAGGAACATTTTAATATTTTGGAGAATTACTCTTTCCTTGCAAAAAGATAACTGATTGATACTCTGTAGACCTAATAATCCACGGCATGTTTCAAAAACAAACATGGCTCTTACAGATATCTAGGGTATATTCCATTTCATAAAAGATTTTCTGTATTTTACAACACTGATATGAGCTGCTGTTTGGTAATACTGTCTACTTCCCTTGGTAATTTAGCTAATAGGTTTCCTGTTGCAGATCAGAATATTAATTTAAAGAAAGGTAGGTAGGGTAGAGGTTTGGGAATGAAATCTGACCAAATGCTTAAATTTTGTGAGGAACAGATATGCTTTTTTTATGCTTTTGATCAGATTTGAGTGAATTAAAAGAAATTTATGGTTTGCTTTGAGACTAATATTACTTGAAACTCATACTGATGTCACTGGCCTCAGGGTAATTAACATCAGTCATGTAACTGTTAAGTAATGGGTACTATTTTCTACATTTGTCACTTTCAGTATAAAAGCCATAGGTTAACAGAAACTCATATTTCACTTAGCATTGCAGTTCTCAGAACATATACCAAGGCCATTTGATTTAAAACAAAAGTTTAGTTTTCTATCTTTTCCTTGAAGATGATGCTTGCCAATGCGCTGCTTTCCTTTCCCTTTTGTTCATTTGTCTCAGTGTGTTAGCTGATATTTAATGAGGCTTTTGACTTGTTTCAAATAAGTATTGAAGCCAGATTTTAGGTAAAGGAACACAAGAATGGCCTGTTTTACCATTTGGAGAGAGGAGGAGTAGGGAGGTGTGTTGGAAGAACAGAAAGAGAAGGATGTGGGTGTGGAACATGATACTTGTGTGAGAGTTGTGCAAGGAAAGATTTCTGCTCAGGAGAATTTCAGATGAGATCGGGAGTGTTCAGGGTGGTATGGCTGTAGACTCAGGAGAATTTCAAATACTGGGGAATATGATTGAATATAAGTAAAAAAAATGAAATTCTATATCTGGTAATAAAAAAGTAAGAGCTCTCTATACTTTAGTTCAGAGTCTGTAAGTAAGTTGTGTATTTTTATAAACATCTTTCCCTATGGTGCATGGCAATTTAGATATTCAGAGTCAGGTCTAACACTACTCACAATTTATATGTGATTTTTTGAATTTTGAATTTAGCTGTACTATTACCATGTGCTTGTATTGTATACTACAATTTCTGAGTGCTTGTATGTCAAGTGATACTATTTCAATTTTGTGTATGATTTAAATCCCTTTGTAGTCTTGAGTGTACCTATGAGGCCACATTAATTTAAAGGTCAACTGCAAAGGCCTATGACTTCCACCTGCATGACTGAGAGTTTTACTGTCCTCAAACATTACCTCAACTTTGCTTTTTTTTTTTTTGATACCCTTCAGAGAATGTCCTCACCAGGGACTTGATGATACATCTGCTGCCTCACAGAGGAACCTTCTGTGTGAATGCAGTCCCTGAACAGCTATTGTTTCTTTGAGCTCAGAATGTTTGTAGCTTTGTTCAAACAGAATGAAGTGAAAAAGAAGGAAGTTTGTCAGTTATTTTACATCTGACTCCTTTTTCCTTTAAACCAATGTTGCTAACCATGCACAATCTGAACTTTTATAACCAAAAGATAAAAATAATGTAAATTTTATTTGAGTTTATGAAGACTGGAAACCATTATTTAACCAGTGTGTGATCACTGAGAAATTTGGGATCTCCGCATAGCTTTGTGGCATCACAAATATTATATTTGATGAAAGTGCTTTTTTGGTTCCAAATTTCCTGATTATGTTTTTTGTAGTTTCCAACAGAAAATTTCTGGGGTTTAAAAAAATTAAAAAATCTTATTTTTGCATAAGTGAATTCTGGACAGATGGAGAAGTCCCTTCTTGTCCACTGTGAGACAGTGCGCAGATGGCTGGAACCACAGGCGGCTCTGGGATGCCATTATTCTATACTGGGGTCATTAGAATATAAGTGACATAAAGCTAGCCATCTCATGGCCCTGTTTTGGTAGCATTTTACATTCAAAGAAGCAACAAAGTGTTACCCAAAATAATTAAATGAAAATGTAAACCTTTACTATGTTTTCTTATTGAACAACCAAAGGGAAATAATGACATAATAGAATAAACTTTCATAAGTATTTCTCCCTCATTTTCCCAATCACCCACATATAGCAGCTGGGAATTTTCTCTCTCATTCCACTGTAAGCTCGCAGGAAGCTCAGGTAATATTAACTTCTGAAATATGTCCCCATTTTTCTCTAGTTTGAACTTTTATTAAATAGATGAAGTTAGCTTAAGGGACCTGTTTCAGAATCCTGCTCCTCTGGTACTTAGAGCTTGCTATAGAAGAGAGAATCTGCTCTCTTAGTGGGTGGTATGTGTTTGAACAGTGGGGACCCAGAAGATTGTACACATATAACTCAATACTTTTCCTTTTATTCTTGGAATGATAACAACTAGATATGCAAAGATATTGCTGTACATATTATATGGATGAAGAATGTTTACGTTCTAACATTTTTCAAAAGAAGTTTTGGCAAAATTAAAACATCGTACTATCAAGGATAATTGCATTTCTCTCAAGCAGTGGAAAACATTCCATTTAAAACAGTAAATTCTATAAGTGATGGGTTTTCTTATTTCAGGTTGACTACTAAAAAGAAAAGAGCCAAATTTGTGGCCACCACAGTGAAGTATACTAGTTTGCTTTGTTTTTAATTTTATTTTTTTTCTTTACAACCAACTTTTAAATTATACTAGTTTGTATTTTATGTATCCCATAAACCATTCTATCTCCTTTGTTGGTCTAAATGGTGTATAAACATATGTGATGTGGTACAAAACAGTAATGCTTTTGTGCAAGTGTAGATTTATCTGAACTTTGTAGCGTTAATGGTAAAGAATCAGTTACTGGTCTTCAGTATAAGTGCATTAAATATGAAACAGAAATAAAAAGGAAATCTCTCTGATATTAGGTTGAACAGAAATTCTTTAGTAGTCTGGAGAAAAGAATTAGAAAAACTACAGATTATTTTTACTTCCATTTTACCTGTGTTTCAGATTTTAATGAATGTCACTGTTCAGTTTTATAAGTGGTTTGATTTTACTTTATCACATATAATATTTGGCATGCACCTGACATTAAGTTGGAGTGCAGTACATAACTACAGGATGATTTTATATTTGAATTTATTGTTGTCTAGTCATTGAATTCTAAAATATACTTGGCATAACTCTAGTTAAGTTACTGGAGTATAAACTCCTTAAAAGTCAAAGATCATATTCTAGTTTTGATTATGAGTTTATATCATCTTTTAAGTTAGAATTTAGCAGCAAATAAATGGTAGTAGCTGATATAAGACTGTATCAATATAGTTTTGAGAATTATAATATGAAATTAGGCAAATGAGTTCAAGTCCCAACTGTATTCTGAATGATATAACCATTCTGAACTTTAGTTTCCTCAGCCATAAAATGCATATGGCAACACTTCCTTCCCTGGACTATTGAGAACAGTAAATTATATAATGCATGTTAAATATTATTCACATTGCTTGATTGAGGTTAGGTCCTGAAAAAATTAGTCTTTTCATCTCTCTGTTGAGTAAATGAATGAAGAAATGAAAATACTATACCTTCTACTTAGAAACTATGTCCTAACATGAAATAAAAAATTAAGAATGATTTTAATAAGAGCTTAAATTTATAATGGCAATGTCATATGTGTTATGTAATCTTTGGTGTAATATTATGACTAAGGAAGGTATATATAATTTTTAGATGTATTAGCAATTTGTGCTTTTGCTTTTAACTGCATTGTCTCCTTATCTGAGGCATATATATGTAAATGTATACACAACAAGAAATAATGGTCTACTTTTAGCAAGTGAAATTCACTGCCATTGATTAACAAAGCTTTGAGATTAATTTTTGGTAGTTCTTATAAGCTAAAGTTTATCTAGTTTGATTTTTTGTCTCACATCTTTTTTAGTTGATTTCTATTTTATTCTTATTTTAATTTTTATTATATGGATGTATTTATGCTACCTTGCTTTTAAGTTTTTAAAAAATTGATAAGATCAATTATAAATTGTTAAAAATGAGTGCAATGTAATATTTTTTGGTTTAGTATGCTGAGAGTGCTGTGTAGAAAGAAGGGCTTGGTGCTTTGAATTATGCATTGACAGATATCTTTTTAATTATGGAAGTTATTTCACTGTTTTTAGTTGACATTTCAATAAGTAACTAGACAAACCATCCTAGAATTGTGAGAGATTTGAGTGACTGATAAACACCTCCATTTCTAAACTTTGTTTAGGTCAAAATAATTAAAAAATTGCCATGAAAGAAACTGACATCCATTCTTATGAACTGTGAATTGAACAATTTCTGTGGACAAAGGATTTTTGATTATTTTTCACTGGACATTGTTTAAGTAAACTAGTGTAATAAAATTATCACTGAAGAAATTTCAATGAACATATAGAAGAGATTAATAAGCAGCTAGATCATGACATTGTTTCAATTGATCCTACCTCTTTTAAAAAAAAGAGAAAAGGCAGTAGGGCAGTGATTAACAGGATTCACATGTCTAAAGGGCTAGAAATACCATTTCTATGTGAGTGTTTTCAATTCTAGAAAATAATCCCCTAGTTTGTCTTTTGAGAGTACTTCTATGAAAAAGATGAACCTATAGACTCTCCATATTACGTTACACATGTAATATCCATGAGTAGAGATGCCTGGATAACAGGCATTTCTTTAAAGTTATAATGTACTATTTTTTATATGAAAGACAGCAAAGAGTAGGGTGGAGGAAGTAGTATATTTGACTAATTTGTGTCAGATCTTCCAATTAACCTTATATTTTTGAGAGCTATATAAAGTAACTGTTGACTTTGCTTTATTGGAAAGAAGGACAATGCATGGAGGCAAAGACATATATCTCAAGAGATCATTAAATATTTTATTTCTAGAAGGCTTAGAAATAAAATATATAGTTCTTGACATGGAGTACAACATAGTCGTTGGATTAGAATATATGGTATAGTATAGTAATGTGTACTGGAAAGATTCACCAGGTTCTATCAAATTATGTGACGTTCTTTAATGTTACTATGCAAATGTTTTCCACAGAATTTCAGCATTTTTATAAACAGAAAATTGAAATATTAATCTGTATACTTAAAATATTTTGGAGACCTCCAGTTCATGTCTGTGAAATATTGTGAAACAGAATTAACAGCAATTAACTGCTTCACAAACCACAAGTTCTTGGTTCTAGGTGATGTTTAAACAGAGGAGAAACATTCACAGAACAGTGATAATGGGGTCTGAGGGTTTGTTCATTGATTTCTTACTTGGTATAATGAGTCCTTCAGGTTTTAGGATTCTAGTTTTGGGTATTAATCCTCTTACTGACTTCTGTTTGAGTTAGAAAGCTAAAAAGTCACAAAGGAAAGACAGAGACAAACATTAAAGAAATTTGTTAAAGATTTTCTTCCAAGGTTGTGAATAAGGAATTGTCTTTTGTTATACAGCAGTCACTTTAGCATTCACAGTGGATTTATTCCAAGACCTGTCAACCCCATCAACTCTAAAATCCATGGAAATAGGGTTTTGTATAAAAGTTTCATATGAAATGTTGCTATTTTGTATATAATCTATATACATTCTCTCATATACTTTAAATCAACTCTACATTATTATACCTGGATACAATGTGTACATAATCACTTTTTTGTTGCTGAGCAACAACACTTGCCACCCATGACTTAAAGGAGAAGATGTTTATTTTGGTTCATGTTTGCCTGGTTGGCTGGCTCCAGGGCTGGTGGTGGTCTGGAGGAGGAAAGCTGTTCACCTCATGACAGCCAAGAAGCAGAGTTGAGGGAGGAGTTGGGAAGGAAGATTTTCCCTTTGGTCACACCCATAGTGACTCACCTCTTACTCCTCAAAGCCAGTCAGCTATAAGGCCCACAGAATTCATTCATTTCTGATTGAATGAGAGCACATGCAAAAGCATGAGAACACATGCTTCAAGGGGCACTTTAGCACTAAACCATAACAATATCACTTCATTTGCACAGATTTTGTGTAGCACTTAGAGCATGGAAAATTTGAGCTTTGTTTCTAGAAATTTTTGAAAGTTTGTCTTTTCCTTAATATTTTTATTCTGTCGTTAGTAGAGTCTGAGGATTTAGAACACATGGATAACAAGGGACCTCTGACTGTTGATATTTTCCCATTTACCAAATCATATCAGTTCTATAGGATTAGTCTTTGACTTTTACTTCTTCATGAAGTGATTCTTGTATTTTCCAAATGGCTTTCAGATTCCCTTGGCACTCACTGGCAAACGTAATGTTGGAGCATCTTTGGATATAATGTATAAGCCATTCATTTAGACATAAGTGTATCAAGATTTTCCCAGATACTGATCTTTTGATATTTTATGAATACTGTATAATAGGAATAGTGCCTTCTACTCTTAACCACCCATTACTATACCTCGGTAATAACCCAAAGAATATTTGCTGAATTAACTTTTGCATGTTGCCCATGAAAGAATATATTTTTTCAGTTCTGCTCCTTGAGTGATTACAATTAATCTCCAACATGTTCTTTTATTCATTGAATAATATCTTGTGGAAATGTTTTACTTGACCTTTTTTCATTTTTATTTTGGAGGTTATGATATGTTCCCTCTTTACAGAATATTGAAGTAGATTGAAACTTTCATATTTGTTACATTTCTTAGATTTTCTTAGACTAGAGAACTTTAGTTTATTTCAAGTGAAAGTTGGTTCTAGAAAATATTTCCTAAATCTCTCAGATTCCTGTATGTTTTATCTTTAGCACATGGTATCTATTATAGTGTTTGGTTAGCAGCTTAATTCTATGCTTCATTTACAATTTAGGATTTTCATGTCATTGTACTCTAAAGTCTTGGCTTTCTTATTTCACAAAATGGCTTGTATTAAATTTGTACTTGTTACCCATTGTCTCTATTAAAAAGGTGACCAAGAGCCTTTAAAATCTGAACTTGTTGTCTCCTTTACCTTTCAGGAGAGAAACATGATACTTATTCTTTTCAGGGGATACTTTCTAACTGTGTTTTCAGTTGTTTCTGTCTACCAAAGGTTATGTGCCACATTCTAATTTATAGTCATACATTTATATGATGACTTGCACTATATAGACACTTTCATGGGGACTGTAGCTCATGATTATCACCAGTGCCCTGTGAATGAGACAGGCAGGTAATATAATCTCCATTTTGCAGATATTGAGGCTGAGACTTGAGGGTTTTAAGTTACTTGCTCAAGCTGGATAGTAGTAGTGAAGCAAAATGTTCTAGTGTTTTGATTCTCACTTCTGTGCTTTCTTCATTAGCCCATGTGGTCTTTGAATGATTCCTAAAAAATAAGAAAATTATGCTAGTAGTGAATTTGCAAATATGTAATATTGTATTACAATTTTAAGCATAGTTGACAATTTTTTGGGGAGGTCCTGTGGATCGAACTCACAACCTTACGCTTGCAAGGCAAGTGCTTATGCTGCTGAGCTAAGTCCCCAGCCCAGTTGACAAATATTATAAAATTTACGTAGTGAGGGTTTTCTACAAAAGGTCAAATTTTATATTCAGATGCTCTAGATATAGATATTTTTAGGTCCCCTTTCAGTGGTTGCTACACCATTGGACCCATGAGCTCACTGAAGAAGCTCTGCATTAGCATTGTAGACGAAGGGGCACTGATTATGAGAAAAGGTATCTTTCCCTGACATGTGTCTCATAATTGCTCAGTTATCTATTCAAAGGTCAAAATGCCCCTAAGAAATTGCCTTTGAGGATAAATCTATTAAAGAAGCCATTTTTTTTTCTTGCAGAAAGAAAAGTTTGAACCAAAACCTTGTATGTCAGGATTCAACCACTGTTGAAAAATTAGATAAAATTTATTCCAAATTCCCAGAATCTGTACTTTAATCAGTTGTTGAATGTCAGCATAAGGAAATTCTTTTTGAAAAGTATTAGATAAGACATTCAGGATTATACTATGAAATTACTTTAACCATGTCCCTCTAGACACTGTAAACTGAAAAGAGCTGGGAGGCTACAACTAGTTCTGCCTCTTAAACTGGATTAATTTTCCTCTTGCTGACTTATCATTATGTATCTCCTTCTCAATGAAAAATACATTCTTTCCTATCTTTTCTTGCAGCTATGACATATTTTACTTTTTAGTCTGTACATTTTCCTTTTCAGATGTAATCTTAGGATCTTTTAGATTGATTTGAGAAATCTGAATACATTACATCTTCAGGGGCTCACATAAAATTCAGCAGGGTTCACATTGTTTATGTGCTAAACAGGAATTCAGATTTTTTGTTACAACACTGAAGATATGTGCTTCTCTAGAGGAAGAAGGGTCTTTTATCTGTGCATTGGTTTGCAAACATGCCCCTTACATTTTAAATCCAAGTCAAAGTGTCTTGAATTTATACCACTGGATTGGACAACTCTACAAATTCAAAAGACATCATACCAATGAACTCTAACATATATCTCTGAGCTTTGACATATACTGAGTTTCCCTTGTCAAGGCTGTAATATTTCTGGGGGACCCCAGCAGATTAGTCAGAAATGGCTTTTTTTTGCCAGAAATTGAGATTGTTCTCTGTGATTAAACTGTTTTTCCAAGTGTTCATAGAGGAGAGTTTTCAAGATTTTTCATTGAGTTAGTCTCTGGCCAATAGCTTTTTAGTTTGCCTCTTGCTCTGTAATAAAAGTAGGGACAATTGGCTTACTAGTTTCTTTGGTTTAGTCCCTAACTTAATATCTAACCATAACATATAATATAAAGTGAAATGTGTGACCAATGAGTCATTGAAGTGAGAGCCACTTTTTATATTATGTGGCTATAGAATACCATGAGAGCTGAATGAACTAGATTCTAAGTCCTGATGTATCTATTCTTTCATCTCTACCAAGGAAGATGTCCACAAAACAACTGTATGAGGACTTATTTATTACTTAGTATTCATCTTAATTTAGATGAGAGGATATTGACTGTCTATATCCTAGGCCCCCTTAACTGAACTACCTCAGATCAATTTCCTATCCTCTTCCCTTGCTAGCCTCCCCTATAAAGTGTAAGAAATCTAAAAGCTTATCAGTTTTGCCTCCTTTGTAGGAAGCAAGGGCTAAATGCCCTTCCTGACCTTCCCTAAAGGTAGTTACTGGTTAAATTTTGCTTTCTTGGTAAAAGGCACTGATGTGGTTAATGCTGCATTCTCTGTTAGTCCATTTAGACTGCTATAACAAAATACCAAAAACTAGATAGTTTATTCCTCACAACTCTGGAGACTTAGAAGTCCAAGATCAAGGTACTTGAGGTTTTGTAAAAGTTCATTTTATCATAGATGGTACTTTCTTGCTCTGTCCTAATGAAGAAGCGAATGAGCTCCCTAGGATCTTATTTATTAGAGCACAGATATCATTCAGAAGGGCTCTACCCTCATGATATAATCACCTCCCCAAAACACTGACCTCTTACAAGTATACCTTTATAACTAGAATTTTAACATATACATTTTTCAGATACACAAACATTTATCCTGTAACACTCATCCATTCTGCTCTTTCTTCCATCAATGTGGTGTTAACCTTGAGACCTTGAGACTGTGAGGTATGGATGCTGGGCAATCACCATTATGAATTTATTTTCAGAAAAATAGCCTACTGTTGATTTTGGATTTTGTTAGCCAGTAGTGTTCCAAATTAATAGAGGATAGTCATTGTGTTACTTACTTTACTATTGCTGGGACAGTATTTTGCTTGTAGTTTTAGAGATTTCATGGCAGAAGTAGCATGGCAGATGAAAATTTCTCAAACAATGGCAGCCAGAAAGCATAGAGAGAAAGGAGTAGCCAGAGATAATAGTACATTCTTTTGGTCACATACTCAGTACTCTACCTCTTCCAACCAGGACCTACCTCCTAAGCAGTGCATTAAATTATGAATTCTTCAGTGGATTAATCCATGGATGATTATAGTATCACAGTGACCGATCACTTTCCAAGAGCCATATCTCTGAACACATGAGACTTTTGGGTGACATTTCAGATCTAAACCATAGTCATTGATTTTCTTCCATCAAGTAGATATGTTTCTTTTTCATTAGAACAGTGTTTATCACCCTCAGTCTTATTGACATGTAGTGTTGTACAATATTATAAAGATTGGCATCCATATTGTAGGATATTAAGAGCATCCCTGGCGTACATGACAGTAATAATCA
>PVJX010032322.1:0-20509 GCA_004027295.1 Dolichotis patagonum | reverse complement strand
AAGAAAGAGGAGAGTTATTGTGATGAGCAGGTAAGAGGAGAACCTGTGGAAAGAGCCAAAAGCATTTGGGAGGCCTTGCAGGTTTGGATTAGGTCAGGGCATGCCTTCAGCTCAAAGAATGCCTGAACATAGGGTACCTCACTGCACTTGCCATTCCAGTAGCAGTAGTTCTCTAAGTGTCTCAGCATATTAAAATCAAGCATACCCTCTTCACGCCATTGTTCAGAGTTGTCAAAGCAATTAGCAGGCCATGCCATTTGAAAGAGAAAAATGAGTCTTTTTGAACTGAGGATCTGTTTTAGCCCCATAGTATCTAGGTACAGTTGAAGGCAACATAGAGGAGTGGTTTTGTCAGATAAGGATTGATTATTACCCATGTGCTCTGATTAGGAATGTGAGCAGGTAGTTGGGAGGGTTGTTAATCAGTAGAGAATCATCACCCTCCAGTGAAGCACAACAAGTAGTAGTGTAGTCCCGACAATGACTTCTCTAGTCGTCATCAGAGAAGGCATAGAGATATCCAAAAAGGACGTAGTAGTAGCATATTCCCAGCAATGACTTCTCTAGTAGTCACCAGAGGAGGCGTGTTGGAGTCCCAAACTATATAGAGGTCTCAGAGGGACATAGAATAGTAGGGGGATGTCTTGACATGGCCACAATTTTGGACAGGCACCCCAAGTAGAGTAGAGGGAAGGCTCACTTTGGACCTGTGATGAAGGCTGATGTTGGATGTTGGATGTTGGCTAGGAACAGCAAGGCCTCAGTCAATGGAGAAGGAAAGAAAAGAAAGAAAGAGGTCCGTAGGCCAGGAGGAGCCTCCTACAGGGGGATAGACCCATCCCCCGGAGACACACAGCCCCCAACCTCTAGAGTCACGGCATCAACTGATTGAGTGGTTTGTACTCAATATAGAGAAGTACAGAATATTAACAGAGAAGGCAAGCAGATAAGAAAAGAATTTAATAAGTGGGGAGGGCATGGAGGGAGTCACCACAAGGAAGGCTGTGGCAGCTCTCTACAGACAAAGGGCAAGTTCTGCCTGATATATTTTCTGATGGGGGAAGGGCTCTGGTGGCTGGTGTGAGCTGATTTATTTTGTGAGAATGCAGGGGATTGGACAAACCTTTACATTCCTGAACTTTGGCAGAGTTTTGGGAGAGAGAAGACATAGGGACTTCTGGGAAGAAGGTGGTGTGCATTATCACAGCACAGCTTTGAACCATTGCAATGATGATTGTGTTGTCTCTTTGATGGGAGATCTAACATTTTGTCTGTACCAAACTGTAGAAATCATCTGTCCATGTTTATCCATTTGTCCATTCTGTGAACAGCTGTTTGTTTTATTTGGGCTTAACAATTTTTCCATTTTTTTCTTTTTTCACTTTTAAGTCATTTAATCAAGGTTTACTTGAGTTATTGATTTGGAAAACATGCTTCAACCTTGATTGCCAGCTGGTCAAAATGGTGCTAAAATTGCATATGTAAATGTAATGCATATTGTTGTTTATTATTGACTTGAGAGTGTCTCATTGTTTAAAAATGAATCGGTTCAATTTTATGATTGGGTTTTTTGTATGTCATCAAAATATCAAAATAATTAAACAAAATATCCTTGGTTTTGTGATTATTCTACAAGATTCCAAATGATGAATAGTAAAACAGCTGCCTGGTAACATTTAACCAGTTCTTGGTTTTTAATCAGAGGTCCCGTTGATCTCCATAGCCTTATAGGAGACACCCCAACTTAAGTTATAAAAAATATTATTTTAATATATTCACATTGGCCATCATCAAAAGAAACAATACTAAAATGTTTTTAATTTAAAGATGGCCATAGAAAGGTTTTCACATGGCTATGACAGATTGCTATTAACATCATGGTATATTCATATATTCATGCCTCTAGATGTACAGGTCTTCCAAAATGTAAAACAGAGATTATTTATGGTTGCAGAATTTTGTTTCAGATTCAGACCTCTGCCTTCAACAAATGCTTATGAGATGTACATTCCATGAAATGTAACCAAGTTTGGAAAAATCTTCTTATGTGTTAGATAAGGATGATTGACCAAAAAGGCACCTTAAGTCAAAAATGCAAATTCATATGTGTTACAAAATTTCATGATGATTTTCATGTTATAATGATGTATATGGGTTTTATTTCTAATTTTCTGTGTAAAATATGCAACTGTTAGTATTCTGTTAATATTCTACTGTTAATATTCTTTTAATATTCTACTGGTAATATTCTATTAATATTCTACATGTATTCAAATATTAAAAACTCATGTTTAATAGTCAATAATGGTTTCCTTTAGTGTTTCATATTTAAATATGATAACAATATTAAGCTTAGTGCCTCTACAAAGTACTACACTGTACTGTTACTGATCTTTTTACTTTTATCTATCTTTTTTTGGTACTGGGGATCAAATTCATAACCTCACAATTGTCAGGCAGGCACTTATGACTCTGAGCTATATCCCTGGCTATCAATCTTTTCTTCTGTATATTCAATAATTGAGGTTTAGAGAGAAAAAGTTAGAGAGATAGATGGGACAAGAAGATAGCCAATAATTTGACCCTCACCCTTCAAAGTCAATGAGGACCTAGGACATGAGAGAACCTCTGCTGTGTCACCCAATACTCAGTGAGACCCAGGTTTCTGATTAAGATTGTGAGACAACAGGAAAGTAATCATTCATGTGCAGTGTGTCTAAGGAGAGTAACTGGTAGAAAAACTCTAAGCTGTCACAAATAACAAATTGGTAAATCAATGGCCATGACACATAGAGATATATAACACTGACAGAAGAGGTAAGAGTTGATATACATGGTTCCAAGGTAATTCCTGAGAAGACTTAACTGATCTTGATAGATAACAAGAAATTGATTACATTTAGAACAGATACCACCATACCCTGGTCTTTTTCATTCAACAGAAATGTGTAACCACAGAATGCACAATACAATGCCACAGTAATATGTTAGCTATAAAATGAGCTCAAATCACTAACACCTTCTGACAATTGTTTTCTACACTGGTAACTGTCCATTATTACAGATTAATGGACTGTATAAAGTTTAAATTGTGGTAGTTCTCCAAATACAACTCTTTCAACTCATCACTCATCCTGTGCAGGAAGAAAACAAGAACAACAAAAAGATATGTGTGGAGGCATTGAAGCTAGAAACTGACTACATGTGCAGCAATGGGACATGTCTCTCTTAAAAACGGAGTGGCTGGGGCCAGTCATGTGAAGAAACTGCTTCAGCCCAGAGAACAACTAGTCCCAAGACAATCTAAACAGTGGATTTCTAGGGCAATAGGGTGTCATAGGATATTAACTTGCTAAAATGTGTAAACAAACATCTTTGCAGTGGTTGAGCAGTTCCTTTCCTCCAATCAGGAAAGTAAGGGATCCACCTGACCCCAGTTTTGTCTCTTGTTTATTTTCTCATCCTCTCATAGTCCTTAACCCTAAGAACCTCAAGAGTCACATAGGTCACAGAAAATGATGTTGAACTATTTTCTTTTTTTTAAATTTTATTTTAAAAGGTTAAAACTAAACATAATAAAACAGAAAAAAGCAGATCAGAAGAAAGCAATGTAAATGACACAGATTTCAAAGCAAAACAATATTAGATCTACTGTGGCTACAATATTGTCTCGTTTTCTTCTAAATACTTGTCTATCTATTGACACACAATGAATTCATACAAAACAATACAGTATAAAACTGAGCAGAAAAGAATAATGAAAGCATTACAGGCCTTCAAAATCACACATTAGAATAATCAACAAAGGCTGCAATTAAATCTCTTGTTCTCTTCAAAATAGATGTCCACACCTTCATGTATGTTGAAATTCAGTAATACAAAACAGACTAAAACCACACAAGAATAAAAAGAATTACTGGATTTCACAGCACAATGATACAGAATCAGTAATGAATACTATAATGTCTCTTTTTCTCAAAATAGTTGTTCATTTCATCATGTAAAATATAATTGCTTATTGTAATTTTTTAGGAGAAGTTCTAGGCATGTATGAGCCTCTACAAATATAGTTATCCTTTCTGTATTAGAGGGAAAAACAAAACAAAACAAAACAAAACAAAACAAAACAAAACAGATTGCTGGAAAAAGAAGAAATGAAAAAAACCCAAATAAATAACAATAGCAAAGAATGCAAAGCAATGATACCATAGGGCTTTAAAACAAGGTGTTATATCTAAACAAATGAAATACTTAGGAATCAACCTAACAAGAATGTAAAAGACCTATATACTGAAAATTATACTACATTAAAAAATGACATTGAAGAGGATATCAGAAAATGGAAAGATGTTCCATGCTTTTGGCTAGGAAGAACCAACATCCTGAAAATGGCCATACACCCAAAACTGTCATACAGATTTAATGCAATCCCAATCAGAATACCATTGGCATACCTCTCAGATCTAGAGAAAACACTCCTAAAATTCATTTGGAATCAGAAGAAGCCTAGAATAGCAAAGACAATTCTGGGCACTAAAGGCAAGGCAGAAGTCATCTCAATTCCTGACTTGAAACTGTACTACAAAGCCACAATAATAAAATCAGTATGGTACTGGCAAAGAAAAAGACCTGAGGATCAATGGAACAGATTAGAAGATTTGAGTATAGGTACAAAGACACTCAGCCACCTGATATTTGACAAAGGGTCTAAACATTTTCACTGGAGGAAGGAAAGCCTCCTTATCAAATAGTGTTGGAAAAATTGGCTCTCCACATGCAGAAGACTGAAACTAAATCCATGCCTATCACATTGCACAAAACTAAAGTTTAAGTGGATCAAAGAGCTAAACAGAAATGCTAAATCTACTAGAAGATAAGGCAGGTAGAAATCTTGGAGACATAGGAGTAGGCAGAGAATTCATGAACAAAATGCAAACTGCATGGGAAATGCTTCAGAGAATCAACAACTGGGATCTCATATTATTGAAATGTTTCTGCACTTCAAAAGAAATCACCATTGGAGTGAAAAGAAAACCCACAGAATGTGTAAGAATTTTAGCCAGCAACCCCTCAGACAAAGGACTTGTATCAAGAACGTATAAGAATTGAAAAACATCAACCCCCCCCAATTCAAAGACCCTCTCTAAAAATTGGCAGCTGAGATGAACACACAGATCTCAGATGAAGATATACAAATTCAAATAAATACATGAAGAAACCATTCACCATCACTGGTCATACAAGAAATGCAAATAAAAATAACATTGAGATATCATCTCACACCGGAAAGAATAGCTGCCATCAAGAAATCAACTGATAATAAATGTTGGTGAGGCTGTGGGGAAAAGGGAACACTGCTTCACTGTTGGTGGGAGTGCAGACTGGTGCAACAACTATGGAAATCAATATGTAGAATTCTCAGAAGACTGGGAGTGGAAGCTCCATTCAACCCAACTATTCCCCTCCTAGGTATTTTCCCAGAAGCACTGAAAATGTCATATCACAGTGATATGTGTACACCTATGTTTATAGCAGCCAAATTTGTAATAGCTAAATCTTGGAAACAACCAAGGTGCCCATCAACTGCAGAGTGGATGACAAAGATGTGGTATTTTTACACAATGGAATACTACTCAGCTATAAAAAAGGATGATCTCGAGGCCTTCATAGGGAAATGGATTCAACTTGAGGCCATCCTCATTATTGAAATAAATAGGAATTATATTTATAAATATCACATTGTTTCTCTAGTGTAAAAAGTAATAAGAAATGTAAGAGTAACAAAACTCAAAATGTGTAATTGCTACTGTAAAAAAGAGAGGAAAGGAAGTGCTCTAAAGTATATAATCTCACATAAGTTTAAGTGTGTAAGATACATGACATTACTAATGTTTTTGTTAGGTGGTTGAGCAGAACTGTTAACAGTCTCATTGTTTGAATGTCTACTTTGTATGCTTTATTTTTGTAACTTGAACAACTATTTTCAATGATGAGAGTATGTAATGTTATCAAGTGGCGATTTCTTAGTATTTTTGTTTTTTCGTTGTTGTTGTTGTTTTGGGTTTTTTTATCTGTTTGTTTGTTTTTGGTTCTTTTATTTTTTTCCCTTTGGAATTCTATATTGTTGCTACCATTTTTCTGTTTGTCTTTTTAAGTAAAATTTTTTAAAAAGGTGTTATGGACATAGTTAAGTTTGCTATTTTACATAGTGATCTTCAAGGGTTTCTCAGATCATCAGACACAGACATACAAAATTGTTCCAATCCTATGAATGTTAACTATTTTGTTCCAAGAACTAATAGAATTAGTAGCACAATCATGTTAGCCATCCTATGTGTTTATACAAATTTAGATATTTTTTCATTTACCTTCCTTTTCCTTCTTCCTACTCTTCCCAGAGATATGATTCCCCCTCCCTTTGAGCAGATTCTTACTCTTTCACTGTATATATTGAGGATTTTATATCTCATGTACTCTTACCATATCTTATGCTATGGAGACAATATGGTATTTTCAAATATGAATTTGATTTATTTCCCTAATGAGTATGGTCTCAAGTTTCATCCATTTACTTATAAATATCTCAATGTGATCATTCTTTATAGCTGGGCAGTACTATATTGTATAAAATTATCACATAATTTTTATCCATTCCTCAGTTGATGGGCATTTAGGTTGTTTCCAAGATCTAGTTATTACAAATTGTGCTGCTATAAGCATAGGTGCACATATATCACTCTGATATGATGTTTTCAATTCTGCTAGGAATATGCTCAAAATTGAAATATATGACTGAAATGAGACTTTCATTCCCATCTTTCTGAGGAACCTAAAGACTGATCTCCACAGTGGTTGCACCAGTCTACACTTCTAGCAACAGTGCAAAAGAGTTCCTTTTACCTTGCTGCCTCTCCAGCATTTGCTGTTGGTAGTTTTCTAAATCCTGGTTCTTCATTCTGAAGTGAGATGGAATCCTAGTGTCATTCTAATGACCAATGATGCTTAATGTTTTTTCATGTATTTAGTTTTTTTTGTATTTCTTCATCTGAGAACAGTGTATTCATCTCAGATGCCCATTTTAGGATTGGATCTTTGAATTTCAGATGTCTGCTTTTTAAAATTCTTTATATGTTATAGAGTGAATTACTTTGTCTGAGGGACCATTGACTAAGATTTTTTCAAAATTTTTGGATTCCTTTTTACTCTGAGATTTCTTTTGACATGCAAAAACTTTTAATAAGTTGATATCCCAATTATTGATTTTGGGAAGCATTTCTCTTGTGGTTTGATTTTTGTTCATGAATTCTTTACTTACACATATGTCTTTAAGATTTCTATCTACTGTTTCTTGATCAGATTTAGGGTTTCTGTTTTAATATTTAGATCTTTGATGCATTTTGACACCACTTTAGTGCATGGTGATAGGCATATTTCTAGTTTTAGTTTTCAGCATATGTGGAACCAGTTTTTTCAGCACCATTTATTAAAGACACTATCTTTCTTGTAGTGAACGTGTTTGGCCTCTTTATCAAAGATAATTTGGCTGAGTGTGCTTCTAGTTTTAGTTGTATCTTCTTATCTATTCCATTTATATTCAGCTCTGTTTTTATTCCAGTACCATGTTGATTTTATTACAGTAGCTCTGTAGTATAACTTCAAGTCAGGGATTGTGATGCCTCCTGCCTTGCCTCTGTTGCTCAGAATTGCTTTCGGTATTCTATGTCTCTTCTGGTTCCAGGTGAATTTTAGGAATTATTTCTCTAGATCTGTTAGGTATGCTAGTGGTATTTTGATTAGGATTGCAATAAATCTGTATAACAATTTTGGAAGAATGGTTATTTTCACAATATTTATCATTCCTATCTATGAACAAGGAATGTTTTTCAATTTTATGAGATCCTCTTCAATTTCTTTTTTTCAGGGTATTATAGTTTTCCCTGAATAGATATTTTACTTCAGTTGTTAGGTTGCTTCCTAATATTTTATTTTTGTGATGCTATTGTGAAGTGTGTGGCTTCCCTTATGTCTTTCTCAGTGAGTTTGCTGTTTTTGTATAGGAATGCTATTGATGTTTGAGTGTTGACTTTGTATCCAGCTACACTACTGAATTTAGTTGTTATACCTAGGACTCATTCATTGGAGTTCTGCAAATCTTATATGTAGAATATAATGTCATCTGCAAATAATGATAATTTGGCTTTTTTTCATACATTACTTCTTTTATTTCTCTCTCTTTTCTAAATGCTCTTGCTTATATTTTCAGCACTATCTTGAACAGAAGTGGTGATAGTGGACATCCTTGTCTTGTTCCTGATTTTAGAGTAAAGACTTTCAGGTTTGGGCCATTTAATATGATGCTGGCTGTTTGATTGTCTTAGATGGTTTTTATCATATTCAGGTAAAGGTAATCTATTCCAATTTTCTGTAGGGTTTTTGTCATGAATGAGTGTTGGAACTTATCAAAAGCTTTTTCTGCATCTATAGAAATGATCATGTGATTCTTATTTTTGGCTCTATTGATATGGTGGATTACATTTATTTATTCACGTATGTTGTACTGTTCCTGAATTGCTGGGATGAATCCCACTTGATTGTCGTGTATAATCTTCTTGATGATTTGACAGCATTCTGTTTGCCAATTTTTTATTGATAATTTTTGCAACTATGTTCATTATGGAGATTGGCATGGGGTTTCCTTTTTTGGTTGGTTTTTTCTGTGATTTTGGTGTTGGAGTAATACTTGCTTCCAGGAATGACTTGGAGAGAATTGCTTCCCTTTCAACTTCATTGACAAGTTCGAGAGTGTCAGCATTAATTCTTCTTTCAATTTATTGTAGATTTCTGCAGTGAATCTATCTGGACTTGGTTTTCTCTTTGTTGGTAAGGATTCAATTACATGTTCAGTTTCATCAATTGAAATTATGTTATTCAGCAGTTTTAAATCTCTTTCATCCAGCTTTCTTATTTCATATGTTTCTAGGAATCTATTTCTTCTGTGTTATCAAGTCTATGAGAGTAGAATTTTTTGAAGTACTAAAGATCTTCTGTATTTCCACAGAGTCTGTAGTGATTTTACAATTTTTATTCCTTATTGCATGAAATTGAGATTTTTCTTTCATTTTAAAAATAAAGTTGACTAGGAGCCTGTCAAATTTATTTATTCTTTCAAAGGGTAACTCTTGATTCATTGGTTCTTTGTATTGTTTTCATAGTCTCTATTGCATTGATTTTTGTTCTATTCTTTGTAATTTCTCCTGTTCTTTTGGCTTTTGGCTTGACTTGCTCTCCTTTTTTTGATGTTTCAGGTGTAGCATCAGCTTGTTTATTTGTGTTTGTTCTGTTTTTCTGATGTTGAAAGTCACTGCAATAAATTTTCCTGAGTACTGCTTTCATTGCATTCCACAGGTTCTGGTAAATTGTAGTTGTATTTTCATTTGCTTGTAGATATTGCTTAATTTCTGCTCTAATTTGCCCTCTGATTGCTCAGGAGTGTATTATTCAATTTTCATTTGTTTGTGGCATTTTTGCAGTTTATTTTGTCATTAATTTCTAGTTCTATTTTGCTGATCTGATAAATGAATGTAATAGTTTCAATTCATTTGAATTTATGTAAGCACATTCTGTGGGCTAGTATGTGGTCTATTTTAGATAATGTCCCATGTGCTGTTGAGAACAATGTATATTCTGATGTTGTTGTGTGGAACACTATGTATACATCCACCAAGTCCGTTTGTTCACAGGTGTTGTTGGGTTCTCTTATTTCTCTGCTGATATTCTGTCTAGTTGATCTGTCTTTTTGTTTCAATGGGGTGTTAATGTCTGTTATAATTGTGTTATTGTTTTGTTGATTTTTCATTTCTTATAATAATTGTTTTGTAAAGCTGGGTGGTCCTGTATTTGGTAAATATGTGTAAGATTGTTATCTCTTCTTCTTGAAGTTTTTTATAGGTAGAATGTAGTGAACTTCTTTATTTTTTGGGTCATTCTTGGCTTTAAGTTCACATTGTCTGCAAACACAATCACTATCCCAGCTTTTTTGGGGGTTCCTGGTGCATGAAGTATGGCTTTCCATCCTTTGAATTTTAAGTTTATGAGTTTTCTTTTGGGTTAGATGAGTTTCCTGTATACAGCATAGGTTTGGATGATGTTTCTTGATCTGTTCTGCCAGTCTGTTTCTTTTAATTGGTGAATTGAGACCATTTACATTAATGGTTATATATATATATATATATATATATATATATATATATATATATATATATATATATATGATATGTTGTGTTTTTCCTGTAGATTGTTTAGCTTTCCCATCTGTTTAATTGTTTGCCTTGCTTAGTTGGTTTTTTTCTATGTCTGTCTCACATGTCTTTCAATATTCTATGCTGGGTTGGTTTGTTGATCATGAATTTTTTCAGCTGTTCTTTTTAATGGAAGTATTTCATTTCTCCATCAGTTTTGAAGGACACTTTTTCAAGGTACATAAATATGGGTTGGAATTCCTTTTCTTTTAGCATATGCAATACTTCACTCCATGATCTTCTTGACTCCACTGTTTGCATTTAGAAGTCTTCTGTGATTCTGATTGGCTTTCCTTTATAGGTGATCTGTTCCATCCCTATAACAGCTTTTAATATTCTGTTTTTATGTTGAATTTCTGGGATGTTGATTATTATATGTCTGGGTGCAGTTTTGATTATGACTATTTGGAGTTCTATATGCTTCACTTATCTGTATCTCCATTTCCATTCTCATGTTTGGGAAATTTTTGGCTATTTCTTCTGTAAATAGCCTCTTGATATCATTTGCATTATCACCTTCTTTTTCATTTATACCTATCAGTTTTATGTTGTTTTTCTTTGCATCATCTTGCAGCTGCTGAATTTTCAAGTCATGATTCCTTGTTATTTTTAAAAGATCTTTCCTTTCCTGTTCAGTACCTGCAATCTTGTCTCTGATGTCTGAAAGTCTATGATCACTTTCATTGAGGCAATTTTGCCAACTTTAGATTGAACTATTGATTTCCTGTGTATCTCTTTGATTCTGTTTCATGCATTCTTTTTTTATATTGTTCATTCAAGGTTTCCATATTTTTTCATTGTTCTAATTTTTTAACTATGTCTCCTTTAGGTGTTTTCAGCATTTCTGCCATTACATTTATCATTTCTTCTTTTACCTGGGATATTATTTCTGATCTGAGTCCTTTTATAGCTTCTTGGAGTTTTTCCTTTTCTTCATTTGCCATTATTTCATGAGTTTCAGGTTTATGGGTTACTTTTTCTTCTATGTCTATGTCTCCTAGGCTTGCTTGGGATGAGCTGCAGGTTTGAGACTGCATTTTACTCTTTCATTTTTTTTAATTTCTTTATATTCCCCAATGGAAGCTGAAGGCAAGGTCTCAGTTTTTTCTTGGGTTGAGAGTATTTATCCCTATTGCAGGGAGCTTCCCCAGATGAATGGATATCCTTAGAAAGACTTTACCAAGTGTCTCTAAGCCACTTGGTATCTCCAGTTGGGTCCCTGACAGTCTCAGAGTGATGCAACATTTCTTCCCTGAGGGATGGATATCACTGTGCGCACTTTTGGCTTGTGAAATGGAGTGCCAGCAGCTGCAGGTCACATGGACATTGCTGGACAGGGACCAAATAGACCTGCTAGGACCTTCCAGTGTGTCCTCTGGTAATGTGGGATGCTGGGCACAGTCCTATGAGTCTCAGAGCCACATACAAAAGCTTCCCATGTGATGGAAAGTGCTGCACACCTTTTTGACCTGCAAGGCATTGCACAGGTGGCCACATTTTTTCATATATTTAATTTCCATTAGTATTTCTTCTTCTGAGAAATGTGTATTCATCTCAGATGCCCATTTTTGGACTCTGTCTTTGAATTTGGTGGCCTCATTTAAAAAAAAAAATCTTATGTCTTCTAGATAGAGGTTCTTTGAGGGATAGCTGGCCAAACTTTTTTTCCAATTTTTGGGCTTCATTTTCACTCTGCTAGGTACTTCTTTTAATGTACAAAACTTGTTTAATAAGATGAGACCACACTTGTTGATTCTTTGAAGAATTTCCATTGCATGTTGTTTTGGTTCACCTACCCTTATGTCTTCAAGATTTCTATCCATTTTGTCTTCTTGTATGTTTTGTGTTTGTGTAATAATATTTGCATATTTGATTTATTTCAATTTTAGTTTATTACATGGTGTCAGATATGAGTGTAATTTTAGTGTTTAGCATGTTTAAAGCTAGTTTTTACATCACTATTCATCAAAGAGTCTATTTGTACTGCAGAGAATACATTTGGGCACTTTGTCAAAACTATGATTGCTGAGTGTGTTTGTAGCTGTATGTGCATTTTAAAATCTGTTCTATTGGTCCTCAGCTGCTCTTCCCATTGGATTTGACATAATCAAAAAAAAAAGGAGAATAAATCTCAACCCAAGAAAACAGTGGAAACAGTATAAGACTTCCAAAACAAGATGGTAGGGAATCAACTGTAGCTGCATTCCTCAGAAGGAGATCCTCCCTAGATGTAACACTGTGTACTACTATCCTCTGAACCTAAGGTCAGGCTACTGGCCTGAGATCTGCAATGGTAGTTGAAACATCAGAACACTACAGGCATCTAATTGCATTTCACTTCCATAGCTACTATACCGCCTGTGTTTCTCTGGATAAATTGGTCACTTATGTGACAGTGGTAGTGGCTGGGGGTTGAGGAATGATACTTCTTGTTTTCCGGAACACACTCTGGAAGGGGTTGAGGTCTGGCTGTTCCAGTCCAATGAGGGTCCACACATGACACTGCTTCCCAAACTGCATTTGCTTGCAGATGTGTCATTTGTTCTCTCTACCCCTAGTCCATGAATAGCACTGACTCACAGGAAGAGGCTAGAGTCTGGTTGCTCCAGTCTAGTGGGCATCCATGCATCGTGCAGGTTGCTAACCTGGGTTTGCTCACTGATGTGTCCTTGGTTTTCTCTACTCCCAGTCCTTGAATGATGCTGACTCATGGAGAGAGGCTACTTTCTGGCTGCTTCAGTCCAGCAAGCATCCTCCCATGACACTGGTTCACATACTGGGTCTGTTTTCTAATGTGACTTCATTTGTTCTCGCTACCCCCTGTCCATGAATGGTGCTGACTCATGGGGATAGGCTACTGTCTGTCTGTTACAGTCCAGCACATGTCCATGCCTCCTCCATTATTTCTAAAAATAGATTTTAATGTCATTTGCATTTACTCCTGATTTTTCATATACACCAATTATAATTGCACTGTTTTTGTTGTTGAAATGTTACTTCTTTTGTTTGTTGTTATTATTTGCAAAAGAGTTTTCCCTTCATATTTTCTAGCTGTGATCCTATCTAGGTCTGAAATTCTGTTTTCAGTTTCTTTCAAGCAGTTTTGCCAGGTTTCAACAGAATTTATATATATATATATATATATATATATATATATATATATATATATTCACTTCATGCATTCTATTTCTTTCTTATATTAGTCATTCATGATTTCCATCTTATTCCTTTCATCATTTTTAACAATCTTTTCTCAAACTTTGCTGAGAATTTCCATTATAAATGTTTCCTTTTGGGCGTTAGGTAGAATAAATTCATGACCACACACTTGTGAAGAAAGTGCTTGTGCTGCTGAACTAAATGCACAGCTTCCATTATAAATGTTGATGTTTGTTTTATGATCTGAGAGATTGTTTCTGATCTGATTTCCTCTATAGCCTCATAGATTTGTTTGCTTACTTTGATTGCTATTACTTCAGAAATTTCATGTGTTTGTGTCTTCTAAATTCTTCTGTGTCAATGTCTTCTGTACTTCTTCAGGATGAACTGAAGGCCTATGTTTGCATTTTGTTTCTTTATCTTATCATTTTGTATTTCAAAAGAATTTTATACTGTTTTCTGTGCTTATCTTTTTGAGTTTTTTATTAGGCATCTATGTCACTAATATCAATGCCTGTCTAGGAAAAGTCTATTCTTTATGGATATGTTCTGTATGTAGGAGATTCTTCATTTGAGTATGTCACAAGATCCTATCTTCTAAAATAATTAAGAGTGGGATGTGAGTATCTGTTAGGCTCTGCCCTGAGACTTTTGGAATAGGGCTGTGTTGAGGCTATTACATGAGAGATTCCCAGTACTGTTACAGAAGGGAGAACCACTGACCACAAAAAATATGACTTCATAGCTAGAGTAGTAAAATTAGTAATAACAAAAGCATCAAGCACAATTTGGAAACTAAAAAACTGTGATAGCAATTGATTTTGTATTGTAGTCCCTAGGAACAGAGTCTATGATTATATAATAGAACTGATCATAAACTAGAAATTTCTATACTCAGTACTGTTCTTTGGTAGTGTTATTTTACCCTATATTGGGGAAATATGGGGAAGATAGTGTATAAAACAGAGATAACTGGAAAAGAAATAGAAGCGAAGCTAGAGGACAAAGTATGATTACACATGACTTGAGAAATTAGAAAAAGGGGTATACAAGAAAAAAATTAAGACACATTTGATGGATTATCTGAACTTGATATCTGGTTTTGGGAATAGGATTTTTTTTTCTGTGGCTGGAGTTCTCCCCAGTAATTTAGAAGACAAAGAGAAAGAAAGAGAGAGAGTGAGTGACAGAGAGAGAGAGAGAGAGAGAGAGAGAGAGAGAGAAGAAAAAGAAACTCATAAAAATTCAAGAGAAAGAGAAAAGACCATCAAAAATATGGAAGTATCAAATAGAAACATTTCCACTGCAGAGCCAGAATTCAGCCTGCAGTCATTTTTACTTTATTTTTATTTTTTGGTACTGGAGATTGAACTCATGATCTTATGCTTGCCAGGCAGGTGCTTATGCCACTGAGCTAAATTCCCTGCCCCCAAGAAAAAAGTGCTGGTTACCAAGTCCTAGAGTTCTTCCCAAGTTTGTTGCTGATCACACATAGGTCTCAGTTACCTATTGGTTCATATTGTTATTGCTCCTTTGAGATTTTCATGCCATTAGTCTCACCTGTCAAACCTGTTCCCCTAATTGTGACCCTTCTGTGTGGCTGGCATTCCCTCTGGTCTCTGGTCGTTCCCCAGCAGTTCACTTCAGTTGTGCCTGTAGAAAAGAGAGGCCTTTCTCTGGGCATTTTTGTGCAGTTTACTTGGGCAATTGCTGTGGAGAGGTTTTGGGAGGCTCTTCTCCACTCTGGTGTTCACCTGTGTTCTTGCTGAAATCTTGTGCCATGAAATGGCGATAGGAGGGGCTTCTCTCCACCTTGGTGTTCACCTGGAGTCTCCAGTTATTAATTTTCTTCCTCAGTACAATCACAGCTCTATCTCTAGTGTGATTCTATTTGATCCACCTTTATATGTGATTTTTTTTCCTCTGGCTGCTTTTAAAATTCTGTTTTTTGCTGGTAATCTATGAATTTATTGATGAAATTCCTTGGTAAACTTGTTTCATCATATTTGTTTGTTGTTCTATTAGCATCAGATAGTTGTACTTTAAACTTTTCTCTTATATTTCAAAATTTTTTTCTATATTTTTGCCAACGTGCCAGTGAATATAGCTGTTATTCTCTATGTGTCTTAACTTCAATTAACATTAGATTGATGTTCTTTATGTCTTCCAGTAACTGTTTATTCTTCTCCTATACTCTTATTTTGTTGTTTCTTTGAGCTCTTTGTTGTAATTTACTATTTTTTTCCTCAGTATCAGACACTTTTTTCACATTGGGCATTTCTGCAATGTATGTATTCTACACTACATTTTAGTTCATGTATTTCTCTCTGACACTTTATCAAGGACCCCTTGGCCTTGATGATTCTTGACATTCAAATTTTGAACTGTATTGGTTATCTCATTCAAATTTTTAAATATTTCCTCAAAATTCAAAGTGGACATTTTGCGTGCAATATTTGTAAACTTTTGGCTTAATTTCTTTTTTAAATCATTGATTCTCTTTTTCCTTCTAGGAATTTTTATAGATTTCTGCTTCTTGTTAGTAGTTTTCTGCTCTCAGTGACTACTTTATTTGTGTTGGTTGAGTTAGGAGACTTTGGAAATATTCCATTTTCATATATATATATATATATATATATATATATCTTCTCTTTTGTTGAAGGAATTGTTGCAGTTATGAGACTAGTGGAGCAAGGAATGTTTGTGTTTTTATAAAGGTTTTTAATAGAATATTGACTTCCCATAAAAAATTTTCAGCCTTGTATTTCTGGTGCTAGTATTTATCTCATTGTATTTATTTTAAGATATATTTACTCTCTTATGATTTGTGTCTGGGTGGCAACCTGAAGCCTCATGCAGTAATGGAGGCAGCTGAGTCTAGCATTTGTGATTGATTTCTTACCTCGCACTGAGATTGGTAGTGTGAGTGCTGCACCAACCCATGGGTGGAGCCAGCATACAATGTAGGATAAAGAAGGAGGCATGCTTTCCCCTTTTTTGCACTCTTTTGCCCTTTGCTCTTATCATTTGCAGCTGCCAAGCATGGCTGCCCCTCAATGACACCACCCTGCTTTGAAGTCAGCTGAGTATGGACCGAAACCATCAAAAACTGTAAGCTAAATAAACCTTTCCTTCCCTAATTTTGGACATCAGACATTTTGGCTCAACAATGAAAGAAAAGTAACAGAGACAGACTGTGTCTTTTTTTATGCTATAAGAAATGTTTCTATTAATAGCAGTACCCAGATTAAAACTTACAACATTTCTATATGATAGTTCTTGCAGTTACTTTTCTCTTTATCGATTTCCTATGCATACCATGACTTTTTATTATTTCTGGTTGCTCTGCAGTTAGGTAGATAAACTGGGAGGGAAAATGGGGTTGTTTTTGTTAGTAGCATTAGATGTTAAAGGTGAAGTTTGAAAATGAGGCAAACAGTAGATAAAGAAAAGTTTTATATGGGCCCTGATTTACTGGAATACTTTTGGTTGAGTTGAAGATTTAGTATTGAGTGTTTTGAGACTATATTTTGTAAATACAAGGGAAAGATATGGAAAAATGAGCTCATTTTGTGATTGAATAATACTATTTATTTATTTATTTATTTATTTATTTATAAGAACTTGCTTACAGTGAGGACAATAAACTACATAATATATGGATGTGCTAATGAGTTACAAACTAGAGGAGCAAGGAATTATACTAATGAAGATACATGACTATGTAGGGCTAAGGATGGCAGATTTATAAGAGCAGAGTTTACATGTTTGGAAGAATTATTATATGTCAGATGCTTATGGTGAAGAAACTAGATAGAGAGCTATGTACAGGAGTGAATCTAGGTACCTATTAAGTCAGAGACAATGAAAGTATAAATATACAAGTATAACAACCTAATATACACATGATACCATAAAAGATCATAACTTTACATTACTAAATCAAGAGGCATACAAAAATGTAAACCAATAATATGTCTTATGGAAAAACAATTTATATACTCCAGTGAAACACTGCATATATAGTTTCAAAGTAGTATTATTGCCAGAGAATCTAAGTGCTCACATTCCAATTACACCTGTGATACCGCTGCTGAAAAGCTGGGGTTAGCTTAGACTCAGGATCTCTTTCTGCCAGCTGGCCACCATTTTACAGAGTTTGGCCTAGTCTAAGTTCTTATATTAAGAATTATTGCTGCCCCTTTGCCTGACTCAGTGGCATTTTAGGATTATTCCTGTGAAAAAATTCAAAAGCAGCAATAAGAGGCTAATAAATTGCATTGGTATCTCTCAGGGCTAATTGAGATAGAAAGTACTATAAGACTCTCTTTTGGGTCTCTCTTTAACAGTGGAAACACATAGCCAATATTGGCCTCCAATCTTGCATCACTTAGGTTTAAACAGTTGTTGAATCATAGGAACCCAGGCTGTAATCACCAGATCTACATGCTGTAGTCATGTTTTGCAAAGAAAATAATTTAATGCAGGACACAAAATTTATAATATTCCGTTGTAATAGTCATTAAAATAGTCAAATGCAAAAAGTGCAGGAAATCTGGCCATTCACTAAAGACTTCAAAGAATACAGTTGGAAGGCCTGGACTTCATGGTAATATCCTGCATGACTCCAACTGAAGACCTAGAGCCCACGATGGTGTCTCATTCAAATCTGTTTTATGGATCTGTTGTGGGAAAGCCCAAAGGTCATCAGTGGAAACAAGAAGCTCTGTGGCAGTGGGATGAAGGATCCATACCAATAGGCTGAGGGTTGTGCAACTGGATCCAAGAAGTGACGCTCAAAGGAAGGAGCAGAGCTACCCCAAATAGAACCACAGCCAACTTCAGCAACAATGAGGTCCAGAGCTCCTTTGACAATGAAAACAGCCAAGATCGTTTCAGGAGAGCAGCATGTCAAACTTCTCAATGAGATTGAACAGTGTAACATCTTCCCCTCCAGAGCCAGGAAGTGATGTTCAAAGTAAGGACCAGAGCTCCTCCAAAATGAACAGCAGCCACTCTCAGCAACAGCAAGGTTCTGAGCTCTTCTAACAATGAGAACAGCTGAGTTAATATCAGGAAAGCTACCATGACAAACTCCTCCAGGAGAACAAACAGGAACCAAAAGAATCAGCAACATTCCTTTTTCCTCTCCAGTTGTCATTTTTATGTTGTTGGCAACAATCTTCAAGTGGGACCTCTGTACCAAACTTCACATTGACTCAGTTCAGTTGACTGTTACAAGTTGACTACCAGTTGTAAATCCACCACATTCCACCCCTTCTCATCTTGATAATCATACACAAGTCCTTAAAACATAGTTTCTAGTGGCAGGTTTATGAAAAGTTCACATATCTTAATCTATTCTGATTTACATTAATATTACAATTACATATATGCAATTATTATTGCACTCATTCCCACACCAAGTAAAAATATTCAAAATATGTCCAAAATTCAAGTTTAAAATCACAATTCTCTGCCAAATTAATGGGATTACAAACATATATGTAATAGCAACATTAACATCAAATTTAAAGTACTATTATAATCAAAATCATTACTTCCATTATTTTTTAACTTTTTTATTTTTAAGAGAATAGAACAAAAAAAAGTGAAATAAAACAGAACAAAGCAGTTGAAAACAAAACAATGCAAGCAACACAGGAATTCAAAACAAAACAACAGGCAATAAATAGTGACTACCATAATATCCCATGTTTTCTTCAAAATAGTTGTGCATATCTTCACACATAATGAATTCAAATAAGATAAAATAGTTTAAAACAAATCAAAACAAAAGAATGAAAGCATTAAAGGTCTTCAAAACCAGACAAGAGGAAAATAAACAATGCCTACAATAATGTCTCTTATTTTCTTCAAAATAGCTGTCCATACATTCACACATATTGAAATAAAATAATACAAAACAGACTAAAAGCAATCAAAACAAAGAATAGAAGGAATTACTGGACTGTACAACAAGATGATAAAAAATGAACAATGGCTACCATAATGTCTCATCTTTTGCAAAATAGCTGTTCATACAATCACAAGTAATAAAATAAATTCTTATAAACACTTTAGGAGAAGTTCTAGGCATGTACAGCTATCCCTTCTGTATTAGAGGGGAAAAACCATATTGTAACAAAACAAATTATAAAAAAATTACAATACAAAACAAATAAACAAAGGACAACAACAAAGATCCTGAAACAATGACAATATAGACCCTCAAAACAAGGTGGTAGGAACATAACTAAGGTTGTTATTTTGTTATTTTTCATAGTTATCTTCTAAAGAGTTACTTAGATTATCAGATATAAGCATGTAAAGTTGATCCAATCCTATGAATGTTAACTGTTTTGTTACAAGAACTAATAAAATTAGTAGCACTATTATTTTAACTATCTTAAATATATATATATATATATATATATATATATATATATATATATATATACAATTTTGTGCCTTTTTTTCCTTTCCTTCTTTTCTATCTTACTCTAGGTAAATTATTCCCCCTTTGAGTAGTTTCTTACCATTTCATAATATTTACTGGAGATTTTTCATCTTATTTACTCTTTGAGTTTCTGACACTAGAGAGATAATATAGAATTTACACATGTAAGTTTGATTTATTTTACCTATCAGTATGGTCTCAAGTCATATCTATTTACCCATAAAAGCCTCAATGAGATTGTGATTTATACTAGCATACCACTCCATTGTATAAAACTACCACATCATTTTTTATGCATTCTTCAGTTCATGGGAATTTAGGTTGTTTTCAAGATGTGGCATTAGCAAACTCACTCAACCAACTCATCTTTGATAAAGGGGCCAAACATGCTCACTGGAAAAATGACAGTCTCTTTAACAAATGGTGCTGGAAAAATTGGCTGTCCATATGCAGAAGACTAAAACTAGACCCATGTCTATCACCATACACTAAACTAAAATCTAAATGGATCAAAGATCTAAATATTAAAACAGAAACACTAAAACTACTGGAAGACAAAGTAGGTAAAAACCTCAAAGATATAGGGGTAGGA
>PVJX010032321.1:0-20543 GCA_004027295.1 Dolichotis patagonum | reverse complement strand
GGACTATAATGTAAATACCACACAAATGGTTGATACAATGTATCATTTAGGAAATGATGATGGTAACAAAGGCTGTATATTTTCAGGCAGATGTATTTTTTCAGAATGTTTCCAATTCATGGTTGATTGGATCTGCACGTGTAGAACTCATGGTGTGGGGGCTGACTTTACTATGTCATGTTTTGCTGTTCACATGGTTCCAGCTTGACTATTAGTGCTCTTTCATTTGACTCCTGTGTCCCTTTGTAATAACACATCACTGTGTTCGTTCTTTCTTTTTGCTTTTACTCTTTGTGTTTTTCTTTTATGGGGTTCTGAGGATTGAAACTAAGGCCTTCATATTGAGGCCTTAAATTATTTCTTAATTTAAAACAATTTTTTAGCACTTCTTTATTTTCTGGACTACAAAATGCTCCAGGGTCACCTTGTATATTTTCTGCTACAGTCCCAGAATCAGCCGTTTTTCCAAGGCTCTTGAGTTCCTCTTACTGGAAATTATGTTCTAAAAGCCAGGAAAGCTTGTTGTTACCAGAATGTTACAATTGGTCCTTTCAGGTAAGACAGGTCCTTCATATATATATGAAAATGTTTTATTTGAAGCAAAGTGTATATATACTCACATTTGTATGTACGTAGTATTATCAGTAATCCTTTATATGCATATAAAATGAGTGGCAATTTCCACATGAATTTGTGTGTCCCTTTGAAAGTGGTTACTCAGTATGTGGGGTCAGCACCCATCTTGACCTGAAGGACCCCTGAGCACCAGCTAGATATCCTGCCATGGGTTTCAGTGAGACAGACAGTTTAGGTTTGCCTTTTGCTGGAGGTAATTCTCCCCTGATCTCTCTGTCTGTAGCCCTGGCATGCAGAGGTGCTCTCTTTTGGATGTCTGCAAAATGAAGATAGAGACATGGTCTCATGCTAGAACAAAGGACAGATTTGTTTACTGGCAAGTATGCAATGTCATCCTCAGAGGCAAAGTTCATGCAGCTTTGTTTGCAGCCCATTATAGAAGATCCAGGTTTCCTAAGCTCCAGGCTCCTTGACTGGGATGCAAACCCTCTGTTTGCAGCACCTGCTCAGCCGCTCTGCTTTGCTCTGAACGGCACTCAGGCAAGGGGAGCCGAGGCAAGTGTGCAGCTCTACTGTCTACTGCGCTGTGAGGATGGTCCTTTGTCTCATCCGAAAGCCCAGAAGCCTTCAGTCTCCTGTCAGCCTCTGTGGAACTGGTGACCTGCAGTTGGGTAAAACCCCAGATTTTACATGTTGAGACAGTTTTCTCTTAATTTGGGCTTAGCACTGCCAGTGTTCTGATCTTTCTCAGCTAACTTTAGATCCTTTTGAGTTATCAGTGCTGAAAAATAAATTTTAAAGAGGGATAAAATAGCATAAAATAAAAACATACCAAAGTTTTAATTAACTCATGAAGACAGAACGAGTCAAATATCACAACTCATTCAGAAAGAGATTAAAGACAAATTTATATGGAGTGAAAGGATCCTGAAATCTCCTTAAAATGGATAAAAAACTGACTTTTTCCATGGGAAGAGACTGGGGAAGGAAGAAATATATTGAACAGAGTTTCCATTCTTGCAAGAATTATTTGCATTACTGTCAGCTTTCCACAGCGTAGAGTTGTAAAATGACTCCAGACGAGAAAAGGCACAAAAGCCATAGAAATATGTAACCCAGAAAGATTTGCTGTAAACAATATATAGTTTTCCTATTATATATGATAATCTTGTTTCCAAAATCTTAGCTCTTGCTTACTCCAAAAAAAAAGGTACTACAGAAATCTTTCCAAGGTGGTTCATCAAATATGGGAAAATTCAAAGGAGGACGGAATAAGACTTTTAAAAATAACCTTGGACTTACAGACATAGAAAAAGATATTGGCAGTTTTTAATCATCTGACTTGGGAATGGAGTCTGTCTCAGAAAATTTGCTCACACTCAGTTGAGAAAGTTCTAAGTGATGACATTGGTTCAGCCTGTTTCCTTTGCTGACCACTAGGTGTCGCTAAGCAGTGGTGAGGAGCTTTGGCAGGATGGGGAGGGGCAGTTGCGTTCACATCTAACCCATGGGTGGTCCATTCAGTTCATACACTTGGGAAATTTCATGGCGGCAAGACAATTTTACCCCTGCATTTATGCCACAGTAACCGCTCTTCAGAAAGCACAGATTGCTTTTACTCTGTGGGCATCAACAATAAACCCAAAACACATCATATTTCTGTGTGAATTGTCTTTACAGCCTTCTGATCACACTAGGACACAGGAAGAAAACATACCAAATTAGAAGTCAGTTGGTCAGTTAAACAAAAAGAGAAAATAGCGCTGGGTGTGGTGGCGCACACCTGTAATTCCAGCACTTTCGAGGTTGAGCAGGAAGATTGCTGCAAATTCGAGGTCAGCCTGAGCTACGTAGTGAGTGCAAGGCCAACCTGAGCTGGGTGACAAGACCTTGTCGCAAAGCAAAACAAAACAACCAACCCCCCCACACCAAAAAAATAAATAAAAAACTCAAAAAGAGATAATAAGTTTAGCTACGAAATGGCACTATGGTAGAGCTATGAACAGTTTCCATTCTTATTTAGCAAAGCAAAATACACAGCCCACCCCTTGTTTCTGCTTTGCTCAGGTGCCATCCGTGTGGACCGCTTTTGCCCCCAATAGTTTTTAATTCTTTCTGACTAGTTTCAGTGCAATGAGGAATGGATGGCGAGCCATCGCTAATTGTATGTAATCTGTATTAGTGTGAAAAGAAAGCTCAGTGGTGAGTGCTGATTAGAAAACAGCTGGAAGGAAGGAAGACAGCCTATCAGTAGGTGCTCAGAGAATCTCAGAACGTAACAGAACTTCTTCCTTCCCCTGACTTCCCTGGCTCCTCAGATGTCTTTGTGGATGTTTGCTGCTTACCTGGCGAAAGCAGCTTTGATTCTATTGCTTCTGCTACTGGATAGCATCCAGACATTACTCTGGGGGCAGTGCTGCCCCAGTGAGCCTGGCCTGCTCAAGTTGTCAGCTCCCATGCTGCACCTGCAGATACCTGAGAGGACTAACTGGGGCCACTGGGCCTGAAAACCACAGGGATGTTTTCATCATGGTGCCTCTAAGAGGTAGTCTCTCAGTTTCGGTTTTCTGGAACCCCACGGCTGCCCTGGTTCCTGTCTTTCTAGAGACCTTAGCCTTCCTTTTTCCTTGAAGTCCACAAACCCTGTTTTCTTCTGGAAAATCTCCATTTGTCTGTATTAGCATGAATTGGTTTCCGTTGATTACATCATTCTGTCGATGTCATCATTTAGAGAACGTTGACTGGTATGACGAGGAAAAGGAACTAATCAGAATCCCAGTCTTGTCACTGTTTCCACAGCCTCCATGAAAGAGGATTAGCCCAGGGCTAATGCAAACTTGTCTTGAAAATGAAGAATAACTAACATTTATAGACATGTACTGTGTTCTAGGCACTGTTCTAAACTTATATTATCTTATCTAATCTTCAGAATGACCCCACTGAATAGGTATCATTATCTCCATTTAACAGATGAGAACACTGAGGCACAGAGTGATTAAATAATGACCATTTCACATGATCTGGTTAATAATTCATGGGCATGGTGCCCACACCTAAAATTCCAGCACTTGGGAGGCTGAGGCAAGAGGATCACCATAAGTTGGAGGCCAGCCTGAGGTACACAGTGAATTCGAGCTAGCCTGAACTACACAGTGAGACCGTATCTCAAAAAAAATTTTTTTAAAATGAGACTTGGGTTTAATTCTCAGTGTTTCACACACAGGAAAAATTTATCCGATAGAATATCAAATTTTACAAAATTGAACTAGCCTTCTAGGGTCTGCTAAAATAAAGCACTACAAACTGGAGGACTTAAAAATAACAGAAATTTATTTTCTCACTATCCTGGCAGCTCTAAGAGAGAACCTTTCCAGCTTCTGATTGTTACTGGCGATCCTTGGTATTTTTTGGGTTGTAACTCCATGTGTGCGTCACGATGAGGTGGTTTGCTTTCCGACGGTCCCTGCTTTTCTAATGAGGAGAAGAGTCAGAGGACAGGCTAACCTGCTGCAGTTTGGTCTCACTTAACATTTTGCATCTATTTGCCTTATTTTTGAATATGTCTTGGAGGCACTGGGGGGTTAGGTCTGTTTTTTTTAAGAGACATAATTCAATCCATTAACCAAAATGTTACTAGAATTTATGCAGCTATTGTTATTTTTCGGTGATAACGGGGATTGGGACCCAGTGTTTATCTACCCCTCTTGCTCTTTTTCTGAGACAGATTTCACTAAATTTCCCAGGCTGGGCTAGAAAATTTCCATCCTCCTACCTCCGCCTCCCAGAGAGCTGGGATTCCAAGGATGTGTCATTAAAAATTGTTTCCCGAAGATTTCCGTGTTCAAACAACTTTGGGAATCACTATCACAGGAGTCTTTAGTGCAGTGCTCGGTTTTTGTTACCCCATCAGGAGAGGTGCCAAGTGGAAATTATACGAAAGTGTTTCCCAAACGTGTTTGATTGTGGACTCCTTTTTATAGCTCTGTGGTGGACGGGTGTTCAGTGCGAGACGTTGTCTCATGCCCTGTGGGAGGCAAGGCCACCCTGCTTCCTCCCTGCCATTCATGTGTCACCTCTTATCTGCTGTGTTGCCTTGAGACAACTGTTCTGCTCTGAGACTGCATTTCTTTATCTCTAATATGGGGACAATAATACACCTTTCTCTATAGATTTTGTGCGAGGACTAAATTAAACAAGGTAGACTGAACAATACATAGTACAGTGCAGGGCACGGAAGGAGACACTTGCTTAAATTTAGGTACTTTGTTATGTTACTCAGATGGTTTTACATTTTTTGACAATTCTTATCAAGCATTTTTAGGATCTCAAGAATAATTTCTAAGTAGAACAATTTCCAACAAGGTTTTCTTATTCATTTCTTCTTCATCATTTTTTTCTTTTCTTCTCTCTAGGAGAATTGTTTTCTTCCTGGTAATAAAACTGAGTCTGGTGTGGTGGTGCACATCTGTATTCTCTGTTACTTGGTAAGCTGAGGCAGAAGAAAAATAAGTTTGAACCCACTCCGGATTACTTGGCAAGACCCTGTCTCAGAATTAAATTTGTAAACAAGGCCTGGGAACTGAGTGTAGTGGTGCCTGCCCGTAATCCCAGCCCTGGGATGCTGAGGCGGTGAGATCACAAGTTCAAGTCCAGCCTGGCTAATTTATGACTTAGCAAGACTCGGTCTCAAATTAAAAACAAACAAACAAAATCTGGATATAGCTCAGGGAGAAGTCCTGGTTTCAATCCCCAGAACAGAAAAAAAAATTACCTTGATTAAATACTGAACAAGAGTGTACTTTTAATATCTCCAGCATTAGCAAAGCACGGGCTGTTTGACTCTCCAGTTCCTTATTCTGCTCCTCCACCCCATTGAGGGGAAGAGGATGTGATCATGAGATCATGAGAAGGGAAATTGTGAAAGAGGCTCGCTGTAAAAAGGGCAGCCCACAGCCTCAGCTGTCAGAGGGTGAACCAAGAGGCCTTCTCTGTGAGTGGGCCTGTCTGTCAGTCTTTCCGTCAGACATGGAGCCAAAGCGGATCAGGGAGGGCTACCTCGTGAAGAAGGTAAGTAGAAGAGCCACTGACCAGGGGTGGACAGTTAGCAGAGGGTTGATGTCCAGCTTTTCATGCTGCCAATTTTTTAAATAACTAAGCTTATTGGTACATTTTAGATACACATATTGATCATATTCATCATAGGGAGTTTGTAATCTGTTCATGATATATTTTGATTTCTTTGTTTCCCAATCCCTTCTCCTCCCTTCAGCCCATCTTCCCCTCCCTATTTACAAAGCTTTGTTTCCATTTTAACCTTTTTAAACATCATTTTCTCCTTTTCCTTTCTTTCTTTTTATCCTTCCCCCACTCTAGTTCTTCTTTCCTTTTAAACAAAAATATCTTACCATTTCACAATATCTGTTGTACATTTTCATCCTTATTTATTCTTTCAGTTTCTCACACTAGGGAGAAAATTTGATGTTTGCACATGTGAGTTTGATTTATTTTACTTAAGAGTGTGGTTTCAAGTTGCATATATTTACCCAGAAAGGCCTCAAATTTATCCTTCTTTATGGCTGAGTAGTATTTCATTATATATTTTTTAAAAAGTCTTTTTTTTTCTTTTATCCATTCCTTGGTTGATGTGCATTTGGGTTGTTTCCATGATTTATCTACTACAAACTGTGCTGCTATAAACATGGGTGTGCATATATCACTGTGGTGTGATGTTTTTAATTCTTCTAGGAAGACACCCAGAAGGGGAATAACTGGGTCAAATAGGACCTCCAATACTAGTTTTTTGAGGAATTTTCATACTGAAATCTGCCCCTTTCTTTTAGGAATGTTTGGAGCAGGACCTATTGGGTTGAAATGGGAGAGTATCTCAGGGTAGTGTTGGTGTAGCAGTGATCAGCACGTACTCTGTTGCCTTCTGTTTCTTAAAAGTGGCTTAATCCAGTTGGCACAGTTTTACCTAATGGGTCTAAGAATTCTAGACGGCAGAGTCGGAAGGTAGGGCCCCTGGTTAACTGTTCTAATTTAGAACATCAGTTTTAAGAGCCACATGCATGTTCTGCCAAAAAACTCTAGTGCTTAAGTTGCAGAAGTAACTTAGGGAAACTCTTCATTCGTTATTTAAGTTTTCCTCCCTCAGGGTTCTTTTGGGGATGGAGAGGGAAGAAGAAAGTGATTAAAGATGAGTTTATATAATGATTCAGTAATCATAGCTTATTTCTTGGGCTACCTTCTTAAAATTGATGCAGAACAAATACTTCCTCTGTTTTTAAAAAATGAGCTGTAATCTCTTCATTCACAACTCTTGGTGGATTTGTGTATCAGACTGGCAAGGTGGTAGGTGCACTGGTTTACAGATTAGGAAACAGAGACCCCAGGTTACTAAAAAAGTGCTTAGTCTTACTGATGTGGCATTAGGAAAATTGAATGTGGTTAAGGCGATCGGTCTTTCTCCTCACACTGGGTGTGCTCTGAGTTGTGAAACTGCCCGGCCTGTGAATTCGCACACAGGGCTTGTCAGTATCCTGTGTGCAGCACCGCTATACACAGCATGCTTACACTACGCCACATGAGCTCAGCATTTCAGAAACGAACTGAGTTCAGTACATTTCTCCTGGTGCCTCGCTTTTAACTGAGTGATTATCTCATGTAACTCTGCTTTAGGGCATTCATTTGTTTCACATTCTAGCCTCAAATGTTCTACTTTTAAGGAGGGTGAACAGTACACAATGCAGCCTATTTCTGTTTTTATTTCAGACTAGAAGGGATCTTTGATTATTTGCCCTAACTCCCTTGCTTGAGAACCTGGATCTCAGAGCAGCCTGAAAATCAAGGTCACATGTCACAGAGTTGGGACCAAAAAGATGCTTTCTGACTCCTGGGTTTCTGACTCATGGTGCTGAGCTCTTTTTATACCCAGAATTTTCCTAAAGCAAATTTATTCTGAGGTAGTGTTTGCAGTAATATTTGCGATGACGTTGTTTCACCAGAAAATAGAAGTGATGGAGTTAGGGTTGTCAAGCATGTGGATTTAAATTAGTAAAAAGTTTTAAGTGAGAGTAATTCTTTCAGATTATGCTCTGTGAATGCCAATCTAGAAATTGTGCCTAGAAGAAAACATAGTAAAATATCATATTGAAATTTTCACAAGTTGTATCTTCTATAAGTTTTATGTTTACAATATTATTTTATGTTTCTATATTATTTGCATTTTGTCTGGAGCGACTTGAAATTCTGTGTTGTTATAAGATTCTCAATTTTCGTATTTGTTTTTGTTTAAACAAATTATTTTCCTCGCTGCTATGGGTCAAAATCAGGGCCTTACACATGATAGGCAAGCCCTGTGCCACTGGACTACACTCTGAATCCTCTAACGTGGCATTTTAAATAAATGTTTGTTTCAGAAATATTCCCTTTCTTAATGTTGAAGCTAAAATCTTCAAGCCCCTTCTATAAGCTAGCAACTGTGCTAAGGCTGTTAAAATATATAATCAATCTCCTTTAATCTTTATAATGGGAAGTAGTGAGTACTTTTTCATTTTACAGATGAGGACACAAATGTTTAGAGAAATTTAGTAATTTCCCTAAATGATTTGTGATAGTAGAACTTAAAAGAGGCAATGTTGAGATGTGAACTGAAAACTAAGACTCCAGAAATCATTATAACAGTGTACCATTTCTGTACTTGTTATTTAATGTGTTTTATTGGAAAATTATCCAACCTGAAAAATAGATGAATGTACTTGCTTTCAAAGAGACACAAGGCAACCATTAGTATGTTATGCAAGTAGGAAAGTGCACGCTATGATAAACCATGCAGGCTGGGGATTTAGCTCAGTGGCACAAGCGCCTTCCTGGCAAGCGCCTTCCTGGATGAGTTTGATCCTTGGTACCAAAACCAAAACAAAACAAGACAAAATCCCACAATGCAACAGAAGGTAGGGCTTAATCTAAGCAGTGTCAATTTTTAGGGGTGGGGTTAGTGGGGACTGAACTCACAACCTCACACTTGCCAGGCAGGTACAGTGCTGCTGAGCTATATTCTTGGCCCAAAGTAGTGTCAGTTTAAAATGAATATCCTGTGGGTGTGAGAAAATAGCTAACAATGACTCACAGTTCTGCTTTAGTTACATAGTTTTGTTCATAATGTAATTTTCCTTTGAATCCCAGTCATATATCAGCATATGAAAGGAGAAGTTCTTGGGAAACAGGAAGTCAAAAGAGGTGTCTTCCCTCTTTGGGTGGGGTGATAACACCAGACTCCAGCTGCCCCACTCTCAGCCATGGGTTGCGGCTTCTCTCAGCAAAGCTGAGCACACAAGGGAAAGCACCTTTAATTTGGGCATTTGTCGTACTGAGCTGGACAAATCTCCTTAGTCAGATTATGAACTGTGAGAGCAGAGACTGGATCTCATTCATTTCTTAGGCTCCCAATATCTGGGTCATGTCTGAAGCCTAGAAATGTTCTAACAATCGTTTGTTACAGCGAAGTTCTAAGAGTTAGAAAAAGAGGATAATTTCAGGTAGGGTATTATTTTTAAATGATCATGCAATATCTACTTCTAAGATTTATTACCAATGTTTTTTGGTTTGCAGGTGAGGCTTACAGGTTGGCAGGAAATGTAGAATTAAAGAGATGTAGTTTCTTTGTGTAAAATCTCAGGGTAGAAATGGATGTCATGTGCTTAATAAAACTTCTCATCTGCGGCTCCTCAATCCCATACTGAGGATTAAACCCAGGGCCTTCACACTGACATTTCTGCCCCTTTTTATATTCTTTTTAAATTTTTGAGACAGAGCGTGCTATGTTGCTCAATGGCCCAGGGCTCAAAGTCTGCACTGTTTGAATTAAACTATCACCAAATATTCTTGAAAACTTCTCTTGTCAGGGAACTCATTGTTTTACTCTGAGTTATGTAGAAAATTGTTTTTTAAAAACCTCTACCTAGTGAGGTTTTGAAATACTCTAGGCATTTCACACCTTTGAAGACAATTCTGGTCTATACTCTGTCCCTTTTTGAGCTAAACCTAGCCAGTTCTTCCACTAATTCCCGGAGTGATGGTGCCATATTGGTTTTCTCTTTTGAATAGGCTCCAAGTTACCTGCAGCTTTGAGGGTCCTTGAGCTCAGTGTCATTCTCCAGAGCAACTGAGACACATAAATTTATAGAGAATCAGTCGTATTTAAAGAGTGCTTACAAAGTGTTGTCTCTCAATTTCAGCAATTTACATGGATTGCTTTATTTAGTTTCCCCACAACCTTACCATATAATTAGTAATATTCTTTTTTGCCAGATGTTAGAAAATGAGGCTTAAAATCTTGCTCCAGTTATACTGCTATAAAGTGTTAGGGTTGGAATTTGAGACTGGGCCGTTCAGCTCCAAGATTCTTGGCTGCCTCTGGCTATTCTCCATTTCCAGTTAGAAGGCCGCACCCCAGCCTTGCTTTAGGTGCTGTACTATCCGTACAGCTCACAATGCATAGGGCTTTTTTTTCCTTTTTGACAGCTCACATCAACCCGCTGACTCATAGGGCTCCTTTTCCCCTGTGTACTTATTTCCCCCAATCTTCATCAATACATTTTACAAAGCATTTTAAAAAATCTTATGCAAGAAAAAGACTATATCTTATTTAATTTCAATTTGCATTTTTTTGATTGCTGTTGAAGCAGTACATTTTTATGTTCTTTGGATCCAGGTAATTCTTCTTTTAAAAATTGTCTATCTATATTTCTTGTCCATTTGAAAAATCTGGGAAAATATTTGTATTTCTTACTGACATTGATGAATTTTTAAAATAATACTGAGCGTTAGTCATATGATGATATATTATAAGTAATTATATATTTTAATTTGGTTTTCAGCTATTTAGTTCATTTTTAATGTGCAGAAGTTCATGTTCTGTATATGATCAGATGTGCTGTCCTTTATATTTCTTCTTTATTTTTTACTGGGGAACGAACTCAAAACCTTGTGCTTGCCGGGCAGGTGCTTAAGCAACTGAGCTAAATTTCCAGCCCCAAATATAGAGGGGACAGGGCTAAGGCCCTGTTGTTTTTTGTTTTTTATCGGTACTAGGGACCAAACTCATAACCGCACGCTTGCAAGGCAGGCACTTATGCTGCTGAGCTAAATTCCCAGCCCCCATTTTTTCTTTTGGGGTCATGTAATATCAAATTCTGATTGCTAAATCATCCCAGTCCTGTATTGCAATGAACAGTTATTCACCAGAAAATTTTAAGTCTGGGTCAGCATCTAAAACTCACCCACTGTGAACACGTAATTATACAAGTTTTGGTGTATAATGGAAGAAAATAGACATATACTGTACACACACACACACACACACACACACATACACACTGAATATCCCTACTGTAAAAATCTAAAATGTGAAGTACTTTAGAATGAAAAACTTTTGAATGCAGACACTACATTACAAATGCAGAATTCCACACTATGAAACTGTTTCTTGCACAAAATTATTGTACATATTGTGTAACATTACACATAGGCTGTATATAAAAGACATATATAAAATATAAATGAATTTCATGTTTAGACTTGGGTTCCAACCCCAATATAGCATTATGCAAATATCACAGAACCCGTAAAAACATTTGAAATACTTCTGGTCCCCAGCATCATTTTAGATGGGGAATATTCAGCCTCTGTCTATCTGTCTGTCTATCTATCTATCTATCTATCTATCTATCATATCCATTTACCTGTAATCACCATTAAAATGAGGTTTCTGGCTAAGTGGTAAAAGAAATTGATCCAGATTCCAGAATTACCCAAAGTTGTTTAAGAAACAAAATGAAGATCACATCTGAAGAAGGGGAAATGGCATGAAACTGGGAATCAAGACACTTGGATTCTAGTCCCAGTTTTTTATTAAGCAGGCAGGTATATTAGACCACATCACCTAATGAGGGCTCCCTTTTTAATCCATATGGCAAAAGTGTTGTTAGATGATTCTACATTCTTTTCTATCTTGGATATTCTATAGTCACAATTCCAGGCTTTTTCAGGGACAATCATCATGAAAGTTGAGGGCAGAAGGAGAAAATACAGGAATAGCTGAGAGGCTGGCAGAGTGAAAAGCTGCTAGTGCAGCAATTTCTGAGTGGCAGAGAAATCAGCAAATTCTACCATCCTACCCTACCCTACACCATCAAGCCTGAGAGAAAAGTTTCAGCTATAAGTGGCCAGATATAGCTTCTTTTATGAAGTATCAGCCTCCTTATTGTGCATAACGACCCTGAATCCCTACTGACACATCTCTTAAGAGCTAATTGACAGCACCTAAGGCTATCTGTGAGTAGGAAAAGCAAAAATTGGGAGCAGAAGCTTTTATTGAAGAAACGCAATACTGGCAGACCTCTATCAATTTATCCCAATGCCAAGGCCAAAAACCCTGAGTGGCTATGGCAGTCATTAATCTTAGATGGGCCGGAAGTTGAATATTAAACTTGAAGCTTGAGCGATTTTAGCAGTCATGTAGTGCAACTTCTGCTGCTGAAACTGTGAATATTTTTCTTTATCTTGTTTCCAGTTACTTTAATTTGAATTAAGCGGACTTATCTATATATTTCCCTAAACTTATATCATACATTTTAACAAATCATTGTGTTGAATGTTGTGAATTTATCAATTTTTTCCAATTATTTAAAAAATTGAAATCCATAGACACATTGGGAAGCAAATATCACCACTCACATACCTTGTACCTAGATTCATCCACCAACATTAATGGACACATTTGTTTTGTTTCTACCTCTCCTTATATCGCTATATAATCACACACACACATGCATGCACACATATGTATAATTTGAGACATGTGAGGGTAATTTGCAGACGTCATTCTGTTTCACCTCTGAATACTTCAGCATATAACCACTAAGAACAAGAACGTCCTTCTGTATAATCAAACGCCTTTATCACACCCAAGAAATTGAACACTGGTATAGTAATCTATCTCATGCATTGAAATAACCTCAAATGATTCAATAATATCACACTTAGCTACCTGATAAGTTCCTATTCAATTAAGAACATACAATAAAGCATACAAATACTTCTGTGTATTTGGACATATTTATGTGCCATGTGCACAGTACACAAATCGGGTGATGACCTTTCCAGTGTACCATAAGTGGTCCATCCTTCCTCTTCCTGCTATGTATTCTCATCCTAGGCAACCATTATTATAACTTCTTATCAGTAACGCTTATTTCTGAACTTCATATAAATGGGGTCACACTCATAAGTACCCTGTAAATCTTTTTTCACTCAATATAACATTAATGAAATTTTCCTACGATGTTGCAAGGACCAGTGGTTCATTAAATTGCTAAACTGTATTCAGTTGCATGAATTTACTGTTGTAGTTGCCACTTTAAAATTGAATTTTTGTACTTTTCTTATTGATTTGCAGAAGTTTTTTATATTCTGGGTATGAACCTTTTTCAGATGCAAAACAGGAAGAAATATGATTAAAATTATTCCATATTTTGATATATGGAAATAATCCATTATCATCCTGGATTAGTTTTCTGCCCAGAAAGATAAAAAGGATACTGTGTTTTAGTTTAAAAAAATTCTTTGAGGACCTAAAATAAAGGAAATGTCTAGATGAGAGCAACTAATAGCCCCACAAATGTTTATCTTCCTTGCATAGCCTTCCTTTTGGACAGCTGGACCTTTTTTTAGAGGCCCTTTGTATTTGGAGATAAGCAGCAGGATCTGCTGGAAACTGGGTGATAATTCTATTTTGTGGTAGCCGTGACAGGGCAAAGAATTTTATACTCTTCCTTTTTCAAAGTTATCCTGAAATATAGACCATAAAGGGAAAATTCTTTCATTTTGTTAGAATGGATAATTTAGTACTAACAGGGCATTTGGCATTAAAACTGAAAATGTTTTAAGTGCGGAAATATTTTCCCCAAGGGTCATACTGATGTAGGCAGCATCTCTGCATTACAGACTATTTCACAAGTGATTTTCATACAACTTGGCCATGCCAGCACACAAGCTATTGTCTGGGTTTCTGTTTGTCTTTTCTTTCTTCTTTCTGTTTTGTCTTTTTTCCCCTCTCTCCCTCCTCCTCCTCCTCTTTCTTCATTCCTCTCTTCTTCTCCCGGCTTCATACTTGGGACTGACCCAGAGGTTCAGTACTGTTGGGCTACATCTCCAGCCCTTTTAATTTTTAGATAGGGTCCTGTTAAATTGCCCAGGGCGGCCTTGAACTTGTGATCTCCCTGCCTCAGACTCTCAAGGGGCTGGGATTACAGGTATGTGTGTCACAGCTCACACGTGGCTGGGTTTCTCCTGGACATCCATATTGGAGAGCATCTGATGGACCAAGGGACCAAAGGAGCTGCAGTGTGTACGTTGCCCTTCGTGGCCTCCGTGCCCTCTGCAGACAGAGCTACTGGATTAAGACTTTCCCAGTTGGTCCAGACTCAGGCATCTGCTGTTACACAGTCTGCATTGCCATTTGGCATAGAATCTATTCAGCCCTGAGTGAACTGAACACAATAGGGAGGTTTGGGAGCATAAAATAACCTCTAAGAAGTCAGCCGAGAACACACATGAAACAGAGAAGAGATCTATTCTTTGTTCCCTTGGTAATAGCCCTGTGGAGCTTATGGGCTGACTGTAGCTGTGAGTATGGTGTACTTTAATTTAAAACAAATCCAGCAAAATGAAAGTCCTCATCTCCTGTGAAGGCTGCTTTCCTGGGTAGCTTGATCATACAAATATGGGTCACCTCTCTCCATAATGAGCAAAACTGTGCTTTTTAATAAGTCCTAGATGTGTGTGTGTAGAATAATTTCAGAAAACATGATTATACATTATTTTTCTACTCTTACATTAATCATTTATTTATATAGTCCTTGTTTACTCTTACTTGTTTATCATTTCAAAATGTAATTTTGAATTACAACCATTTGTTCTATAAATCATTTACTAAAGACTTGGCAACGTCATTCTGCAGTAGGTTCCTTCCCTCCAGAAACACATAGTTTGGTGGCAACTTGTTACTGATAGAGTGTTGTTATACACGCTATATGTAAAACGAGTTAAAAATCTGTGCATGCATAGCATATACTTGCACAATGCATGTATACATTGCATATATATAAGTATATGCATCACATATGTGCACTGTATTTTATTTTATTCATTATGTCAACATAATACTTGCTAACATACTATAAGATAGAATTATGTCTCTATTGAAAAATTTTGCCGGGGATTTAGCTCAGTGGCTTAAGCGCCTGCCTGGCAAGCGTGAGGTCGTGAGTTCGATCCCTGGTATAAAAACAGAAAAAAAAATTTTATAATTGGATCAGAAATTAAACATTTTAGTTGGGGGCAGTGGCAGGGGCCTGTACTCCCAGGACTTGGAAGGCTGAGGCAGGAGAATTGCCATGAGTTCAAGGCCAACCCAGACTATATAGTTAGTTGAAGGCCAGCCTGAACTATGCAGTGAGGCCTTGTTTCAGGAAAAAAAAAAAAAAAGAAATTAAATGTTTTCCCTAAAAATACACACAACTGATGTGTGGCAACAGGAAGCTCAAATGTAATGCAGGGTTAAGGTCTGACTCTAAGTCATCACAAACCTTTAAGCATTCTAAGTACAAACTGGCCATACAATACTGGGGCAGGCATGCGAGTCCAAGGGTGACCCCTCAACCTCCCTGCACCAGAAAAGAAACTAAAGAGAGACAACTTGTTTGCTCACACACATTTGTCAGAGTCCCCAGCTTTCTGGTATGCATTGCAACTGGATAAATACTCTCAAATGTGTTCCTTATTAACATGGTGATGGCAATACCGGTTCATTGCCATTTTACAGGAATCTGAGAAAGAATAAAAGAGCAGCTGTGCATTGTGCTAGAAACTCAAAGCATTAAAAATAATCAGACATGGCCATCTTTCAAGATATTTAATAATGCAATCTGAGGATTTAAAAGCCATAGCCACATTATTTCAATTAAGATGTGTTAATAAACCTCTGAAGTAGTTATTTTTGGGTCTGGGGACAGAAGTTAAGAGAGACTAAAGGGCTTACTATGTTTGAGAAAAAAGGAAGCAAAGGGGTCTGAATTTGCTTATCTAAGACTCAGCCACCTTGCAACATGTCTGGGGCTTACAAGTAAAAGCAGAATTGTGGTGTGACCAGATCTTATTTATACCCATCTTTGGTGAGTCAGACCAGGTGGTCTACAAACCATAATTTGTATATGTGCTATTGAAGTGAGCACTATAAACCATAATTTGAAAAGCACTAAGAAAATAATTTCTTGCACTGACTTTAGAAAAATAAACTCTTTCTTCAGTTCTGAAAAACATACTATAAGATAGAAACCTTCCAATAAAACACTGACAATAGTCATTATTCTATTTTTTTCCTCTTAAAAATAGAAAGTTAAAAAACTAAAAACATGAGTACAAGGAAATATGAACTATAAGATCATGGGTAAGAGTTAGTTATAGAGGAAAACCTTGCTGCTGTTTCTTGCACATAGCAGTGGGGTGAGAATGTGCTTTTTGGTGGTGTGAACCAAGTATGAAAAGGGAGGGGCAGAAAAATGTTGGCAGGAAAGGGTCTGGGTACAGATGCAGTAAACAACAAAAAGGATTGCTCATCCTTCTCAGTCAAGTGTTAACACTCTACAATTTGAACAATAATCTTCTTTTGCATTATTTTAATAATGATATATTGCTCTCAGGATCACGAGCCTATAAAAAGACTTAAGGATATCAGTGCTAAAGAGAAGAAAAGATAATCTCACTGAAAACAGTGAAATGACTATATAAGGCAGCATGTGTGACACAGTCAGTCAGAACAGTAGGAAGTGACCCTCAGAGCAGGGTGGATGGTTGCATTTTGGGAAGGCTCCATCAATAAGGCAGCTATACTGAGCTTTTAAGAAGGAGAAACTCAGGAAAAGATCAAGAGACAGATTTGCATAAGGGCATTCCAGAGAGTGGTCTCTATTCTAACAATCATTTCTAATGGAATACGAAAGGCCAGGGATAGAAATCAAAATAGTATCCCATGAAGTCATTGGTTTGAAAGGATTTATATTGGAACAACAGACACGATGTCACAAAACTTTGTTGTGTTTTTGTTGTTGTTGTTTATGGGGGGACATGGTCTCACTCCATAGTTGAAGCTGGCTTTAAATTCTCAATCCTCCTGTCTCAGCCACTCAGTGCTAGCATTACAGACATGTGTCACTATACCCAGCTTGTCACAAAACATTTTGAAAGCCAACTATATGATAATCTAGTGGTGGCCAACCTATGGCATGTGCTGCGGCAGGCTGTTACCTTTGAAATCTCTAAAAGGTTTGCCATCGCTATTTTAGAGATTATCTCCTTCTTGGTAGAAAACGCAGGTTAAAAAGAACCCTGACCGTCTCACCTCTTTTTGTTGTCCTTACAGGGGAATGTGTTTAACACCTGGAAACCTATGTGGGTGGTACTGTTAGAAGATGGAATTGAATTCTATAAAAAGAAAAGTGACAACAGCCCCAAAGGAATGATCCCCCTGAAAGGAAGCATGGTGACTAGCCCTTGTCAGGACTTCAGCAAAAGGATGGTGAGTTGATGTCACTGGCCACAGTCAGTGAACCTCGCGTTATACCCTGATCTTTGCACACGCAGAGTCTGCAGTGAAGCGTGTTCCTGGGCTGAGCCCCTCTCATTGCAACCAACCAGTCTGATGTTTGCATCTCTCTTCGTTAGAACCAATGTGAGGCAAATGCTTCGGCTGGTGAAGGAGGGCCTTAGCTTTTGAATTGGTAGTTGCTAATGAGACATGTTTGAATTTTCAGTTCGTATTTAAGATCACCAGCACCAAACAGCAGGACCAGTACTTCCAGGCAGCCTACCTGGAAGAGAGAGATGCTTGGGTTCGGGACACCAAGAAGGCCATCAAATGCATTGAAGGAGGCCAGAAGTTTTCAAGGAAATCCACGAGGAGGTCCATTCGTCTGCCAGAAACTGTCGATTTAGGGTAATTCTGGGTTTTCTTGTTTCTTCCCCATCTCCCTGCCCCCCCCCCCTTCTGCTAAAAGGGAAGACTTTGCTTCAGGGTTTGTTTTTTCACCTCTGGAAGTCTGTGTCCCCTCTGCTGGGTTCACACTGGCACTTGGTGAACTAAGATGTTTCCCTGGGCTTGGAGCAATTGTGGCCCCCCAAGATCTAGGATCTGAGAGTAGGAGTCTAATAACATACACATGTCCCATGGCGGTGCATACTTATAATCCTAGCTTTCAGGAGCACTGCCATGAGTTCAAGGCCAGCCTGGACTGCGTAGTCTGTCTAGTAAGCAAGCAAGCAAGCTTTAGAATCTCTAGCTAGTAAGGGGAAAATGTCTCATTCTGGCTGTTTAAAATGTTCAAGAATTCCGTTTACATGTGGTAGGGGGGGAAAGAGTCCCTGAGGAGAGACCAGAGACACCTTCTGCAAGATTGAGACCAGGAATGGGCTGCTGCAGGAGTAAAGCTTGTACAGTGCACTTGCTGGTAAAGCTTTTTGGTAAAGACCCAAGAGAGGACACCTGGCCTAGCTGCAGCTGCTGACTGGGTCCATCAGGTGATCATGTTTCTGGTCAGAGCTGTCACAGCTCTGTCACAGCTGAATGGTAATATTGTTCGAAGTACGTAAGGTCACAGAATACCCGAAGTGGCCTTCTGCTTTGTGCCTTAGAATTTATCTAACAGGACGAAAATTAGAACTTCTCACTATTTTGCTTTCTTTCTTCATTTTAAAAATAAAAATAAGCCTTGAGGAAATATTCACTTTCTTGGAGGCAAATGTCTACAACAGATGGTCTCTTGAAGATCTTTAAAGAGTTGAAGGACTTGATAATCGTCCCTCTGTTACTGTGACAAATACTTGAGGTCGCAATGTACACAAAGAAAAGGTTTATTTTGGTTCAGGATTTTAGAGGTTTCAGTCCATGGTCAGATGGGCCTTTTGCTTTTAGGCTTCTGGTGGACAGACAGGCAGCACATCATGGCATAACAAAACAGCTCACCTCATGGTCAGGATGGGACAGAGAGAGTCCAGGGTACTGCAGTCTCCCTCATGGACACATGACCAATGACCAGGTCTCTGGCTAGACCCCACCTCTGGAAGTTTTCACTGCTTCCCAATAGCACCAATCTGGGGACTAACCCTTTAACACATAGCCCTTTGGGAGATCTGAACTATAGCAGAGACCGTAATGATGTAGGATGTACCTGCAAAATTGGCCCTGAGAAACTTTAATGTTTGGCATCTAACTCAGGGCAATACTCCATCTCAGACACCACAAGTTAAGTCAACAAAGAACTTACTGAATTTAAGAGACATTGAATAGCTTCCTGCTACATTTCCCTCATGTTCTACCAGTCACAGAATTACACAAATATAAATGCAGCCCTCTAACTACTTATGGTCCGGTGGATAGATTAGGCATAGGCGCTTCCCAAAGGTGAGCTGGCAGGGAATCTGGTGCTCCGGGCCATCCTTTGCAAGGTGTCGCCTCCCTCATAGAGCTCCCCACTCCCAAGCGCTCAACACTTACCTACCTGCTTTGATCTCTGTGCAGTGCCTTGTATTTGTCCATGAAAGACACTGAAAAAGGAGTGAAAGAATTGAACATAGAGAAGGACAAGAAGATTTTTAATCACTGCTTCACAGGTAAAAGGACTTGTGTACCTGAAATGGGTGACTAGGGCGGAAGTAGGGAATTCTCCATTAGCAGTGTGTGTGAGATTTGGAGAGTGTAGGTCGGTGGATGAGTGGGGTTGTGGCATGCAGATTGGTGAGCATAAGAATTGAGTTTCCCTAGTGTATTGAGTATCCCTAGCAGGATAGAAAGAAGCTATTGTTCAAGACAACGTTTTAGAAGTTTCAGCTAATCAATCAAAGGAAGTTTTTTTACCTAATATGTGACATTATTTTGAGAGTTGTTAGAGGCAGACATAGAGCTGGGTAGAATGCCTACCTAAACTGTAATAAACAGAGATCAACACATAAAATTTAAATGGCAACATTAGGGATGACAGTTTGCCCAGCACAAGACATAGGATGCTACAGGTTTAGGTAGTGTGGTGCCGTGGTTAAAACATCTTTTGAAGCTAGACTACCTTGGTTCAAATCCTGACTCTGCAGTTTGCAAGCTGTAAAACCTTGGGCCAATAATTTATCCTCTCTGTGCTTTACTTCTTCTGTCCATAAAATGATGATATTTGTAGTTTACCTGCTTTGTACGTTTGCTATTATGTGTGGAGAACAGTTCCTGCACACAGTAAGTGCTATATAGGCCAAGCTCTCGAGGGGCTATTGTGACGAAAGAGGTTTACGTAGCTACATAATGGTTTCGTGAGTCCAGAAAAAAGTTTAGAGTTTGTTGGGCTGAACAGGAGAAAGGACCTAAATTTGACACTGAAATATGCATAACAATTTGGGGAGCAGATTTTTGATGACAAGACTATGCAGCACATGGTGAGGACAAACTAAAGAGAGATGTGCAGAATATGTATCTGAGAAAAGAAGCTGACCATCTTGGTAGGACTAATTGTTCATTAAAGAAAATGCCGTGGGACATACAGTTTGGGAGTAGTTTGTTGGAAACTGGGTATGGTTTACTTATTGTGATGAGAGAAGTCAAAGGAAGAAAATTCTGAGATGATACAACAGATTTAGAATCTGTGATTATGTCAGACCAACAGATAATCCATGAAAACAGACCTGGTCAGGGTTAGGAAGGGGATGAGGGTGTGATGTGCTGTAACAAGACAACATCCCACAAGAATGAGCCTCCGAGTGCTCAGACAGCAGCCTGTGAGCTTCAGGTGCTTCGGGGCTGAGATTTGGGGTCAAAACACCAGGCCATGGTTGGTGATGAAAGAAACTGACAAGAGCAAAGCAGGATCTCA